>DWJZ01002622.1:0-18983 GCA_018249125.1 Asbolis capucinus
ATAACACTTCTCGAAGACAGGTTAAAATAATTTTAAACAATTTAACAGTGCGAGATTACACAAATATACTTATTACAAGTTATTAAAAAAAAAATTTTGTGTTGTAACTATGTTTAGATAACCTTAGGATAAATTACCTGTCGAACATACTCGTAAGGTGCAACTATAATTACCGCTCTCTCTTGCGAACGACGTCAAAAAATGCTTGCTTCCAGTAAATACTAGATACATATATAAATATAATAAATAATCATTACTAGTTTATAGAAAACTAGCGGCCTGCCCCGGCTTCGCACTCGTGAATTAAATTTTTAATTGTGTAGGGAGACGACCGCGCAGTGCACGTTCCTCTCCTTCGACATCCCTACCTCACCGTAAATTATAGCCAAAATCTAAACCCTCAGTTTTAAGAACCAAAACCCGTGCTTGGATTGCAATTCAAATCTTATCATTATATTTTTATGACATTGTAATGATGGTAGGTAATTACCTATCATTAGTAATTACTAATTTGATAGAATTGCTCAATACAAAGTCTAAATTTAAATTATTATATTGCATCTTGCATGCACGTGCCAAAAACTATTGTATTGTTGTATTGTATTTGTATTGTAGTTAATATTTTACATTAATAATAAACGCTCCCATTTGATGATGAGCCGCGAATTCTGTGTTGCACAAAGTCAAAAAATAACAAAAATTATTTAAGAAATATGTTTCCCCTGCCCCTGTAACACTTCTGTCACACCCCTATAAAGTATTTTACAAAACCCCTCTCCCCTAAATTGATTAGTAAAACTTCAACGTTCCCTGTACCCTTCAGGACGCAGAACCAGGACTCATAGACAAATGTCTTTTCTGTTATCATTCACGCCATACGCTTATCCAAAAATGTATGGAAATTACGTTTATTGCTGAAAAACAGACGCCATACTTTTCTGCACCAAATGTCATTCCCATACATTTTTGATTTAATGTTTGGCGTGAATGACAACAGAAAAGGCATATGTCTCAAGGCACTAATGAGGCAGTCATGGAGACATTCAAAATAACTAAATTTGTTTCAGCGGAGACGACACTGCAGTTCGCAAATGAGAACTGGAAACAGCTGATGGATGACCTCGCGCCACCCGTCATCAAACAAATCGTACGCGCCGGAGTCAGAGTAATTAACAAATTCTTCGCTAAAGTCACTATAGATAAAATGTTGAGAGGATATTCACGTTCTTAAATGCAATCTTAAATGCAACTGACTATCACTTTTCGATCTCTATTTTATCTGTATTATATCTGATATAATCTGCGGGTAATTTTAATAAAATATTTATTACAATGTTTTGTATTAAATGTCATTCATAATGCATAATCGTAATTTATCACTGTCTGTTTATGCATCGAAGATATTAAAGAAATGTTTACTGGGGGTTTTGATAAGGAGCAGAAAGTCGGTTTTTGTACGTCTGACTTGTCTTTGTGGTCGGTAATCTCAAAAATTGTACGATTTAAATGCGGTTTTCAGCGGTCTTATTTATTATTTAAAAAACCGATCTCTAATAAATTTAACAAGTGATACAATGAAAAGTCATAGTCAACGCAGTCGTAGCCAATTAAATACGAATTATAAGGGATAAAAATTATTTATCAAACATCGTATAAATGGGACTACATAACAAGCACCAGCTTTCGAATGAAAAAACAGTAATCAAAATCGGTACAGGAAAAAATAATAATGAACATGGGAAAAAATAATATAAGAAATAAAATAATAAGTCGTCAGTTGTCTCTCAAACTTACATAGAATTACAACACAAGTAAGAGTTTGTTGAATAAAAAAAGAACCATCGAAATCGGTACATACATTCAAAACTTAAGGGGTAAAAAACAAATATATATATATATATATATAAACAAAAATATTTTCAAAAAATTACTCTAAGGCTAAAAGTTTGCTCAAAATAAAATGGAAAAACATAACAGCCATGTTATCAGCTTTCGAAAAAAAGTATATTTTCCAAATCGGTACAGCCTTCCAATAAACAAGTAACAAAAAAAAAATAACCACCTTGTTTAGAAAACCGGTTAAAAATCGAGTTTTCAAATAAAAAAATATTTTCAATATAAAGATATATCTAATATCTCGTCTACCAAAGCGAAGGCAGTTATAAAAAAAAATATTAGTCAACACAGAATTATTAACAAGGAAATAAAGCTGTTATCCTTTGTCTATCGTCCGTCCATCCGTCTGTATTATCATTCAAACACTCTGATCAATAATCAATACTCGACTCTCATATAAAGTAGTAGTACGTAGGTAAATATTAAGTTAATTACAGGTCTGTATTTGCATATCCCGGCTTCCGCAAACTTAGTCATAACAATGGTTTGTTTACAGCTTCGTAAGAAGGGTATTAAATGGTTTTTATAAGTTATTGTTTCATTTCAATATCCTGTCATTTCTGAAGATAATAACACCTTGATTGTTTTTTTCGGTTTTATATCTTGGTTAATATAATATTTGTCGCTGCTTTCCATCAGGCGGGATTGTAATCCAGTACAAATTTATTGAATATAAAAAAAGAAAGCAATTCTAATTTTAGAAGTTTGTACGGTAAAATTCTAGGTCTAATTTGCAACGAGTATTGCTTACAACTATTTTTTTATATTCAACTAGAAACTGCACTCGCTTTGCTTCAAGAACCAGTTACCAGAATAAGTAGTTATTGTGGTATAACTGTAACAGTAAGACATATGGTGTCGGGGACTTATTTGTAGATATTGATGTCCTCTATAAAACTGGTGGTAGTACATCACATTGGTCTATTGTTAATAAATTCCACAGCATACGCGATATAAGGCATTTTTTCACATGTTGGGTTACATTATCAAAGTTTTACACGAACCCCTAACGTTTATAAAAATATTTTATAGCCTATGTCCATCAAGGATGATGTAGTATTCTAATGATCTAAGATTTTTTCAAATCTGCCCAGTAGTTTCCAAGCCTATTCTCTTCAAACAAACAAACAATCAAATAAAATAGATTTTTGTATAGATAAATCAGTGCTATATTTTTTTACCATTGTACATCACTTTATATCTGTTAAGATTTATCAAAATATAATCCGATAAATGCAATTCAAAAATTAAAAAAATGTGTAGTTGTTATTTTACATTATCATATAGGCATGGTTTTAAACTGGATTCACCGTGGGCTTTATACCTTATTAGTTTTTGCCCATGGCTTCACCCTTATCGTAGGTACGTCGATAAAAGTAGCCTACGTATTATTCCATACTATAATCAATCTCTGTGCCAAATTTCATTCAGATCTGTTCAGTAGTTTTTGCGTGAAGAAGTAACAATATCCATCGATCCATCCACCCTAGTTTACACTTAGTTTTAGGAAAGATTGCCTTGTGTCAGTTGTTAAAAAAAAATACGCTTTTGTAGGTGAGTCTGTAGTTTTTGAAGGTTTTCTCTCTTGTGAAATTTATTATCTCTGTGGTAATCGCTTTCAAAAAGCCAACGCTTCTTATTGGCTTATCTGGCTCAACAGCCAGATGAGCAAATAAGATACAAAGGCAGACATATGAATAATTTATAAATGAATAGTTTATAAATGAATGAATATTATTGTTATATAAAAGCTTTTCTAATGATATATTATTACTCACTTCGGAATATGAATTAAATGATGTGTAAACCACCCAATTTCACCAAATAGTTTCATGGGTCAGCAACCTTGTCTTATATCAAGGCCACAAATGTTATAAGGATATTGGTGCGGGCCACATTTCACGTGTCGTCGTCAGTAGGATCACGAGAAACAAGTTACGTTGTGTCAATGAGTCACACCGCAGCGGGCCGCAGTGTGCCAACCCCTGACTTAAATTCTTTCGAACAAGACAGTCAAAATTAAAATGTATATATTTACAAGGTTTTATTTAACTTTCTATGTGTGTTAGTATATTTGTTTGTTAGTTAGTTCGGGTCAAATCTTGCAAGCTTAATTAGACCCACTTCCTCTTACACTACAGAGCTATAATTTTGCATAAACCTTCCGTCCTGATCACAATGCATTCTTATGATAAGCATGACCTGATACTACGTTCAAAATTGGCTCCAGACAAGAGAACTCATCAATAGTTAACAATCTTTCTTCGTACTAGGGCTCTATATTCTAAAATTAAAGTGTTAATTATGTGAATAAACTTTATTTAAGTACGTCACTCAAGGATCAAAAAAATCTATCCTTGTGTTATGTGAATTTGGGTATTGATACTAGAACCAGAGTTATCACTGTCTCGGGTGGTTGTTGAGCCGGTGCTACGATTGTCGAAGGTAACGCGCATGTCAGATAACCGGTTCTCACGATGGAACAGATGTCGTTTCTTATACAACAAGAACCCACCCAAGACTACTCCTAACACCACTGAACCCACTATCGCTCCTATTGCACCAGCTTGGAGTGTTGCTGAAAGAGAAAAGAATATTATTAGGGAGTAGTAGAATTGATTTCTTAAGTCCTTCAATCAAGAATTAACTAGATGTCGCGTCTCATACAACATGGAAGACAGCTGAGAGAAACTGTCAGGGGATAGAATAGAAACCAAGTAATGATTTTCTGATTTTTCTTATGTTTGTCTGTATGTTTATGTGTTTGTCGCTAATTTGATAATTGGTTGATCTAATTTACATGCGGATTTCACTAATGAATTGGGAAAGCCTTGTATTTTCATTATTTGAAGTATTCCACAAAGAAAAATATAATATCAGTTTAAGGAAACCCATCATATCTTATTTGAATGTCATATGTTTTTATTTAATATATAAGCTCGCTAATTGAACATTATTAATGCACATTTACATTTTAATATTGAAGACAAAGGAGACAACCCTAATTTGTAAACCAAAAAAAAATAATTTGATTGAAGAAAAGATCAGGCGGTGCAATTTTATTCTTTCATCTAAAACCCGAAATAAATAAACAAATATGTATTTAAATGAGCATTATTGACAAAAAATTTCTTCGCCCGTGGAGTGGTTAAGTTCATAAAAAGTAGCCATAAAGTTATTCCAGTCTTTCTCTGTACCAAGTTTCATCCAGATCGGTACAGTAGTTTTTGCGTAAAGGAATGACAAACAGCCACCCGTCCTCACAAACTTTCGCATTTATAATATTCAGAGGATATGCTTCGTGCATATTGTATTGTATAAATAATACGCGTAGAAATAAGTTAATGTCTTATTTAAAGTCTCTCATGTCTATGTCACAAAAATCTAAACTCTTACCCTGCTGAGTGACAAAAGTGTCTATAGTATCTCTATCTTCCAGGTGCTCGCCGCTGATAACAGCAGCACAAGTCCACTTTCCGATATCATCTGGCGTTACTTGCTTTATGTTAAGTGAACAATCGCCATAATCCAGACTTCGGTCCGGTGTGAAATAGTATCGATTTATTATCGCGCTAAAACAAAAAGAAGAAACTCAACACAACAGCCAACTCGAAAAATATTTATCGATTCCTTGACTCATTTCTTAGCTTCCTAGTTTGCAATTTTCATACTTATACTTTTCTGTCAGCATATCTGTTCATATACAGTCATATAAGAGAGATGAATAAAATGACAGTGAAATAGAACGAGACAGAAAATTATAGAAAGGGATGAACGTACGCCTATGATTGGGATGCATGCAGCTATTAAACAAATGCAAATTTCAGGTCTGTTAAAACACTGAACTGTGGAGGTGAAATGGGTTAGGTACTGAGGTTTTAATTTGGTACTGAATATCGAGGTATTGAGACCCATTTTTGGGCCTAGTTTGACCTGTTGCATATGTTACAGCCTGTACTTATATACACGCAAGAATTGCTCGTAATATAGTAAGTATAATATATAAATCATGACATACAATATATAAATCAAGACATACTTGTCCACAGTTACCGTGCTATCAATTCTGATACCAACTCCATTAGGGGCCAAAAACCGACAGTAGTCCAAAGGCCTTTTTCCGTTAGCTGTATGACAATACAGCGTGGCGTCCGCGCCGATAACCAACCCTACATTCTGCTCATTAGCTGCTAAAGGTCCAGTGACCCTGACTTCCACCTGATCAGTGACTTCCATCCCCAAGAGAGTTCTGGGTCCCATGTGGCAGACCCATTTCCCGGCGTCTTCCTCGTTGGCTTCTTTGAATGTTATTCCGCATTCACCAAGTTTTAAACCCTGTCCTGAATACCTGTTTAGGTGGCAACCAAGTATAAATTTAAATATTCATTTTAGTGGGTACAAAAATTCCGGATATCTATAAAAACGTCAGGAAATCTTCTGAGAATTGACCATACAGTTCTCAGGAATAAAAGTAGTCTATCTGAGTTGTTATATATAAATCCACTTCTCCACCGTGGTGGACTGAGGTATGCATCCATCATATTGTAAGAAGAAACCCTAGACCAGTTGGTAGTTAAACAGGTACATTCCTTGCAGTTGCCAAGGAAGTAGATAAAATGATAAAAAATAATACAAAAATTTCATTTTACAAACGCATCTTTGTCTTAAAAATTATAGGTAAATGAATAAGATCACCTATTAACTCCTCTCTTTCTTCCCCTCCTAAAGCGGTATATGGAAGGTGTCTGGAGTCAGTTAGTGTCCTTATTGATTCCAGTTGCTTCACTGGTGTAATACCTCTTTTCTTTCTTTATCTTCCCCGCGTGTGTGGGATTATAACTTCCTAGCAGGCAACGTGTTAATGACATCCTAGCCTGGTGCTGTTATCCAAGGCTGGCGGTGATCACATACCATCATTAGACCCGTCTGCCCATTTACCTGTCTCCAACATAAAAAAAGAAAGAATTACATACCAAAACAGCTGATCTTCTTCCACCAAAGGTCCAGGAGTATACTGAGAGCCATTGGGGTGTTGAAACCAGCAATATTGGAGCGACATTTCCGCTTGGCACATTATTGTAAACGACGTATGTCCTTGGACGAATACTTTCCTTATTTCGTTGTTGCTTTTAATTAAATCTTGACCTGTGTCAAAATTCGTGATCATTTAAATTTCTACAAAGTTTTAAATACGGTTTTTTAATAAACCGCTCCTATATGGCATAATATGTGACAGGACAATAGACTCTTTTTGAGTTGATATAAAAAAGACAGCGGGTATTCACTGGAGTCAGTAAGCACAGGACTCGTCACAGTGACGAAAGTTAGGGATGCCTATGTCCAGACGTGTACATTAAAAGGCTGATGGATATATGAATGATACAATGTAAACATGATTATAAAAATAATTAATATTATATAAAATCTTCATTTATTATAAGTTATAGCTACTTCAGATAACAGATTTCTTGATAAGTTTTCTTACCTATTTTGTATGCAAGACGACCGGTTTAAATTGTTAGTTCCGTAATAGCTAATGTAGGGTGTCTATATTTATGTGTTTTAAAATCATCATGGTTTGAGAAGATGTTCTTTTGATTAAGGACTCCGTTTGCGAAGTATTAAGCATTAAAACCATTAATGACATTTTATAAAATTTGTTAAAGAAATTATATTCAAACTGGAAATTGCCCACGCTTCGCTTCGGAAACTGAGTTGTCCAGTGGTCTTAGAGTCGCCATATTAATTTTATCCTATTATCCCACGGGAACAAAGCAGTTTTCGAGGAAAAAAATATCCTATAACCATTGTCCTAACATATATGCCACAAACATACCTAATTTCACCTGAATAGGCGTAGTGGTTTCGGGAGTTGCCATACTGCGGGACCTAAGCCATTTTCTGGGATAAAACACATCCTATTCTATTCTCGGTTTTTAAACTATGGCTTTGCCAAGTTTCATCTAATCTGACTAGTGGTTTTTGCACCAAGCTCGGACAGACAGACAGACAACAAATCGAAAAAAAAATTTTTGGTATATCGATAAAAAAGGCTCTCTGCATCAAAATTTTCAAAAAATACTTAATGTACAGAATTGACCCGGTTACAGTTTTATTATACGGAACACTTCATGCGTGGTCTGTTTTATTATTTACCTATAGATTGATCAGCTATACAATGAAACTATCAATACAAATAAAATGTTTTATGGGTGTTGGCCGAAAATCTTTTTTGGCCTCACTCCAACAGAATATCCTATTTTTGCAAGTGCTGACGAATTGTGTCTGACAAGGAAATCTTAAGCAAAATTACTGGTAATGCAGAGACATTATTTTTATACCTCAAACCAAATCCCGAAGTTTTCGTGATCGTTTTTCTGAAGTCAAATTGCCTGTGATCTTACAAATTGCTTCTCCAAATCCGTTACGATTGGTACAAGTTTTAGTTTGTATATATTTCTTGTAAGTATCGTATTTTTAAGGAGCAAATGTATTTTTAAATTACCTACCTACTAATACTAAAGATACCGGCGACATAACAATATGGACATAACTCTTTGAAGTAATTCATAAGTTTCTTTTATAGACTTAATACAAAAAGGCGTAAGTTAGGAATTACTCCAACGAGTTACGCCACGCGCACCATTTAAACGGCAAATCTTCTAGCCGTTTGTAACTGAGGCTAAGTTTAAGCTATATGGAACTTCAGCGGCCATTAAAACCATTACAGAGTAGATTTGGAACTAGTAATTGCTTGCCGCATTTCATGTTAATGACTCGATTTAGCTCCACTAATCATGTTAAATACACTTACGATTATTTAACATGATTCCATCATGATTCCTGTGAATGAAGAAAATTTATAAATTGACTTTAAGACTACGTCTCCCGACTTGGTCAAAACACAGCAAGAATAATTTCGAAATAAAGTGTACACACAGTCAACAAAGACGAAAAGAACAGTTTATACCGTCTCCGACAATATATTGCGTATCAAAATCACAAATCTAATTCCCCTAAAAACCAAAAAAGCAGACTATTAAACACGTAAATAAATACATAAACTATTAGCATAGACAATGAAATTAAATTATGAACATAGACTATTAAACATATAAAATAAATAGCTACGCTTAGGTACCAATTCTGAATACAATATTTTAGACTCATGTATTCATTTCCGTCTTTAAAATAATCATCTAGTTTGTAATAACCTTTGGTCGTAAGAATGCTTTTGACACTAAACAGATTAAAATATATTATTATCGGTGGCCGTGTTATGAATTCAACATCTTTCTATGACATCTTTTTGTCTATGTTCCTTGACGCTCTCTCCATACCAAGAAACTCTATACAATATTTATCTGTACTCAGGTACAATTTAAGTAAACATTAACGACTTTTAATACAGTAGTTAGACTTTCTAAGAGACTTACTTGTACTTCTTGTATTAGCCGCTACGCTGATCAATGCCTGCATCGGATTTTGTTGCTGGATTTGGTTGCCAACCCACATCTGGACCCCCAACGAACAACGCCAAGTGCCGTAGTCCTGGCCTGTTGGCTTTTCTATGGTCATGCCACATTGTCTTTTTGGAAATCCGTCACCGTAGTAACTAGAAAAAAGTTTTCTTCGTTAACTCAGATTAAGACGGTCTTGAGGTCAAATTTTTTATGCAGCCTCTAAGGGATATCAAAATTGATTTCTAGCTTAAAAACGCACTTATATGCCAGATGAATGTTCCTTCTCGGGTCATTTGTTTTTCCTTAACATGTATGTATGTAGAAAGTATCTGTGGTATCGCAGACGCTTCCGTAGCAATGTGCAGAACCCGCAATACAAATTGAACTCTAAATTAATAATGGTTTCGACTGCAATTCGCTTCGGTACCATAAAATTTGGGAACTGAACAATGACTTTGGTGTTAAGGTCCACGCAGACGAAGTGGCGGGCACTGATAGAATATGATAAAATCGTATACACATCTTACCTATGACTACCATCACTCAAACCATCGATAATGTTATAACCGTAGAAATTAGATGTCTTTTGGAATCGGCAAAAAGTAATATTCTTGGAGGTGTGCAATATATTGCAGTACAGATGCAACTTATTTGCGCTGGTATCATGAACGTAGCCAACATCTAAGCGTTCCGCTGAAAAAAAATACGATTTCGATATAAAAGCATATCAATTAGTAGTGATGTAACGAAAATTTTCATTCGCAGTCGCATATGCGAATAATCGCATATCATTTACTTTCCGCATTAGCAATTATTTAAGAAACGATGAGAATGTGTATCGAATATATTTGATAAATAATAAATGGGTTATAAGTAATATAATTTAATAATTGACTATTTATAATTCTATGATAATCACAACCTAACAAAAAAATAATAGTTTCCTTTTGTACATAAAAAAATTCAAACTCAAATGGTTAATTTTGTGAAATAATGCAGCAATTAATACAATTTATAAATAAAGGATACAATTTGTTTTGTGAAAAATCGTAAATTATACAAAATATTTTTTTCTTACGCCGTTATATATATATATATAATATGGTAATAAGTATAACTTATATTAAAGAGGCTAGAACTTTCTTAGTCAATAAATTTAAGTAAAGGAATGGTGAACTTAAAAGTATTGAGATTTTTTCTCAATAAAGCATATTTCGTTGAGGTGTAAAGGAAAAACGTCAACAGTCGCATTCGCATTCTTGAATGCTGGTTGTGAAAAATTCGCATGCACTAATACAAAAAAATTAACTTTCGTTACATCACTATTAGGTAGTAGACACAATATAGGATCATTACTTAGCCTGTACTAATTAATTAAAAATTAAATTAAACCAAAGATGGCGCTATACGGGATAGCGTAGTAAGCCTGTAAAAATATTGTGCAAAGTTTGGTAATATGGTAGAAATATTGTCACTTTGACACAAATTTATCACGAACATCATGGCGATGAATAGGTAAGTAGTCTAGCCAAGAGCCAAAGGTATCATGCCACTGGAGGACCTTCGACAAACCTGAACGACCTCAATCTAACTATAACAGCTTAGTTCCATATCTGTGTCCTCCAAAGCGCAAAACCAATTTTTTCCACCACTGATAAGCGTGTATTATTTTCCCTTCGTACTTAGATCTGATTATCATAATTAAACCTTTTAGTTGGTCTCACCCTGCACGCACGCCATACCGGTCACCACAACATTTTTGGTGACCCCGCCAGAGTATGTACGTTATCGTCACATTGCAATCGATAAGCATTGTCACAAGCGTTCGGCTGGTTATACAAACTATTAAACCCAACACCAAATTGCGCAATTTGGACTAGTCCTCCTCAGTTATGAGGAGAGACCATATGTTGACGTTGACGGGGCATGGAAGAAAAGAAGCTTAGGTAAGTGGATGAACTCACTTTCAACAGCAACCCGTCTGGATACTGGCAACTCCGATACCTGACCTGGCAAACCCAGGAGAACATTCCAATTCCCCTGCACAGCACGCGTAGCTTTATCCAGAACCACATTGCAGTGACCAGGAACCAAGGAACTATCGGAAAATGGCTTCGCTACGATACAGTATGAGTTTTCCAAAGTAGTTAACTCTATTTGAGTTTTTGTTCCGTCTTGTATGGATATAGGCGATCCTGCGTACGATGGCACCTTTTCTATAAGTAGAAATATTAAAAAATTACAAGATGATGCGTTCGTAGCCCGTCGATTAAGATTGATCAACTTAGTTAAGCAACAGCGGACTAGGACGGTAGTAGGACTGGTGAATAGTGACAAAAAATCATGGGTGCCTGCGTGCTTCTCAGTACGCAGTTATAGAGACTATCGACTGACACCAAAACTTTTGACACTTGCCACAAACCTCTTCACCAATCTGCATTGTAGTTGGAGCTCGGTGAAATATGTTCTAGGTCTCCTCAGCAATGAGGAGAGACCCGGCTTCATCACTGAGCCATAACAGTTTGAAGTCACATAAGGAATTGGAAGAAAAATTAAATCTAAAGGACTTCAATATGGGAGGAAGCATTACATATGCGAATGAGACAACGATTCCCCTGCATTGAGATTTCGTTACACATACAAATGAGACAACGATTCCCCTGCATTCGGATTTCGTTACACAGGCAAATGAGACAACGATTCCCCTGCATTGGGATTTTGAATTTATGTATGTAAGAACAGACACATATGTACGTGTAACATTCATGACCAAAGATATTCTTTCAACATATAAATGCTTGCCTTGCCGGAAGTTAAGCTTGAGAGTCCGTAAGACCGTAATTCTACCGACTTGTCGATATCTACACTAATTTTGTAAAGAGGAAAGATTTTATTGTGTGTGCGTCGAATAGGCTCCAGTATTACTGGACTGATACAAAAGTCGTTCGCCAATATGTACTTTGTAATCTTAGATGTAACATAGGCTACATATTATCCCTGAAAATAAAAAAGGATTTTTTCTGATAACATAGGCTGAATATTATCCCTGAAAATAAAAAGGATTCTTTCTGGTAAGCGAATTTGTGAAAATAAAGAAGCCAAATAACAGCATTCTTTGAGAACGCGACGTTAACGGTAAGAGATACATAAGTAAGTTGTACAGAAACGTTCTGGACCTTAAAAATTCCTACATAAAAGTCAGTGTTAGCACACATCTAACTTTTATATTATCGCTGCAATGAACACTTTTATGTGTTAAGAAGTAATAATTTGACTTTGACTTTCACTTCCACGCGGACGAAACCGCCGGTAATAGCTAGTAACACATAAACACACACCACACAAAATAATGCAAAATATCTGAAAATTTATCATCACATTAACATACAAGACACGTAATTAAAAATGTAGATAATAAAAACATGTTGCATATTACCTTCACAACCATTTTGATTGCACAAAAAAAAAGTTGTTCATGCCAGTATGTAAGATAATACGGAAGATCAAAGATAACGAAATCATTATTAAAATCCTGTAAATAATTATCACACGATTGATTGTTAATTACTGTTGATTATACTACAATGTAACGTAATCATGTCACTAAGTCATAAACATGATTGGACGGTTTATTCCCTTCCAGATACGATATAAAAAACATTAAGGAACATACGAAATACAAAGAGGAAATGGTACATTTAAAACTTGTTTTTATTGGTTTTAAAACGTATAATTTATCGACGTTCGTTACGTTAAACAGCATCTTAAGATGACGGGGCAACTCACCACTACTGGGCACGGATCTTTCCTCACACTGAGGAGACATGGTGACCGTACTCCAACGTACTGCTTCAACGTGGATTGGTGGGGTTAGGGACCAACCCAACCGTTGAAAGTTTTTATGTCGCCCTAAGGCCTCCGACATTAACAATAGCTATCTAACGACATCAACCGGGACTGACGGAAGCGTGCATGAATTTTTACCACTAGCGGTCACCCATCCACTTGCTGACCACGCCCGTTGTTGCTTTAATTTTTTGCTTACAATCGAAACAACCTGGGCTACGAACGCTTTAATTTTTAAAATAGTTCCATTTAACCAGAGAAGAATAATTTTACCTTGAACGTGAACTTCTGTCCATCCAGTAATAGAGTGATTACTTCGTGTGGCGGTGAGACGCCATCTTCCCTCGTCCTTCTTAATCACATTACGTACTCTTACGCCACATGCATCACTCCAACTCTCAAACCTTTAAATTAACACTGGCTTAACAAGATTTATGTAGAGTATCCTAGTGCCTACTAAAATTCACAATTAAATACATGGCCTTTCATAGATATGTTACAATTAAATGTACCTGGTAGTCGGAGGCGCATGAGTGTTAAAAGTTAATCCAGCCGGTGTGGTGACTTCACAAGACTGCTGGTTTTCTAAAGTACTGCTCAGACGAAGAAGCGCTTCGTTTCCTTCGGCAACCAGAAGAGTATGCGGCCATCCAATCCCTTGCTGCATACTCAGAAGGTTATCTAACTTAATCGCAATCTGACCCGACGATTGGTCCAAAAAACCTGTTACAAGCCGGGCGAAAATATATTTTTTTTAATTTATTACTTTTACCAACTCTGAATAGAAGGAAAAACAGACAAGAGTTAATACTTTATGCCTTCAAGTCAAGAGTGAAAAGGCTTCTACTAAGTTAGTGTGCTTTACCATCGAAGACTTCATCGCCACTTATCAGCAAGTAGGATCGTAGTCAAGCTCTATGTTATGTAAGGTAAAAAAATGTGAAAAAATCTGTTTTTTTTTACACAGTATATGTTAATTCTTGACATCCCACCTGTTGATAAGAGGCGATGGTGTTAAAGATTTTGCGCGCACTTAATAAATACCTAATCATTTGAATCTTGAAGACTCCTACATCATACGTGGACGGGATCACCAATGCCGGCCAGTTATTCCAATTCTTTGCGGTACACATAATAATGGCAGGTCTTAAAACAACACTGAATAAAATTAACTAACTTGTTTTATTTATATAAAACTAAGCAGCATATAAATACAAAAATGCACAGATGCAAAGGAGGCATTAATGCTTAGAAATCCCTCTCCCACTCAACCTTTAGACAGTAAAAACGAGTCGATGTGAGGACATGAATTAAAAATAATACTTACATAAATATAAAACATAATAGTGATAATATAGTTTCACGAAATACGAGAAATTAATAGAGTGCACTAGTAATATGTAGTTTACTAGTATTAGACTCTATTACTAGAATCCCTCTTGAAGTCTGGGGTCGGTTAGACTAATGTCATTGACCCTAGTTACTCAGCAGTATAGGTACTACTTCATTCATCTTATTTGCAAATCTTACAACAAGCGGATCTGCGCGATATAGCTCGACCGTCAAAACCTAAATAATTATATTTTACTTTTTACTTAAATAATTATATTATACTTTTCCGTATCTTTATTTAGATGAGATTTTCAACTTTGTGTTACAGATATGTAAACGAATTTTTATGTGTTCACGATACAAATAAAACTCTAAAATACGTACCTATAATTACATAAAGAACGCTAAAATATTTTAAAAACATCTTAGCACACTATTTAATCAAAGCGTTAAAAATATATTATGTCTGAAAGTAAACTGAGCAATTACCTTATAAAATAATTAACTGATTATTGTTATCGGGGAGCTACCTATATCAGATGGATGAACGGATGGCAATAAATATATCTCCTATCAAATCTGATGCAACTCTTGCAAGTTCGGTTATTTCGATAAATTTTGAGATTAAGTACGTATTCAAAATATCAAGTTCAATTTTAATTTAACTTTCGACTACGTCAAATTAGCCTTTCGCTGTTTTGTGTACTAGGCAAAAGTAATTTTCACTTCCCTACATATACACTAACAATTCTGTGCCGTGAGAAAAATGCCTTAGGTTATAGATTACGCCAAACGCTAGTTCAAAAATGTATAAAACATTTGCTGCAGAAAAATATGGCGTCATTTTCCACCATAAACGTCATTCCCATACATTTTTGAATTGACGTTTGGCGTGAACCATAACAGAAAAGACGTTTGTCTAGGGGTACTGGTCTGGAAACTGGTTGCATTGACATGACGAGACAAGATTGGGCAGGCAAGGAGAGGTAATTTTAATTTTTTTATTATTTCTAATTTTGAATTTTAAAGTACTTTTTTGTCAAGTAGAGTTTTTAGAGAAGGAACTTTTTTATTTGTTAAAAAAGCTTATGTCCAGTAATGACCAGTTCAGGGAACATCACCTTTCTTCCCTCTGTGTAGACGTAAACATCAGAGCCTTATAGATCACGAGAAAGAAAACAACTTTTGTTGATGTATTCACTTCTATTCACGTAGCTTATAAATTAGCATTGCTTATAAATATCCACATCACATTATTAAGGAATTTATACAGAATTAATGATAAGCTTCTCCATCTTTTTCTCCTTCACAGGCATGAACGGTAAGACGTCATCGGCTTCTTTCATTTGAGTGAATGGAATCTGAAATAAGAAATACATGGCTTTAACCAGTGTAACCCAGTACTAAGCTGAGGTTGCTCCTCATAACTGAGGAAGCCTAGAGCAAACTTCCATGCTGCTCCAATACGGGTTTGTGGAAGGATTAGTGATAAACCAGCGTCAAGAGCTTTTATGCCACGCAAAGGCTTTCAGCTTCACAAACGTATTCATAACATTAGGGACCGACGGTTTTATGTGCCCTCTGAAACACGGAAACGCGCGAGGACTTCTGCCACTATTGATCACTTAAGAGAAATAAAATACAATATAATCATACTAATTCTGTACTTTTGCTGTTTGATGTGCGTGGATGCATGTTCAAATATGTATATGCATGGATGCATGTTTATGTATGTACGTGCATGGACGCATGTTCATGTATGTATGTACATGTGCATGTATCAGCTACATACAGAGATATCGGTTAGGATAACAGTTTCGCGAGTGCAATGGTTTTGTTCCCATTTCAAAAATGCCCAACGCGCTCAAAGTTCTCACTTCAAAAAATGACTTACATTTAATTCCTGCACAGATGATTCTTTACTTGTAAATTCTCTCAGAACATATGAGGAATTGAGCATATGAAACATTCGAGTTTCGTTTGATCTGACCAACACATCATCCACTCTTAGGAAGTATCTCAACAACACGTACCAATATGACGGCATCACTCTCTGAAAATACAAATCATAATTGGTACACATAAGTATTATTATAGGTGGGACGTGGTAAGGGTGACCTACCTAGAGTTGTCAAAAAATCAAATATTATTCGCAGTATTCATTCCCGCCCGTAGCTTTGTTGGAATGGTGTATTGATAAAAGATTATATATAATTAGTTACAATCTATGTCTATGCCAAATTTCATTCAGACTAGATTCATTCAGTAGTTGTTGCTTGTAAAAGGAACAAACATCTATCTCCATCCATCCACATTAGAAACTTCTTCGTTTCTAGTATTAAATCCAGAAAAAATTAGTCTTCTCGTAGAAGGTGGATACAACGTGTGTGGCAAATGCCATATCATAAATCATGGCCACCTTCGATGCAGGTTTAGTGATGGTCACCCATCCAACCTTCTACCGGCTACTGTTGCTTAACTTTTCTGATCACTTACGATCTAAACAGCCACCGCGCTATGAATGAGCCTTCAAGATAATTAGTAAAAATACATGTAGGTATGCGCTTACAATTTTGACTGAAAGTTTTGAGATGCCGTGATCATGTAATTCATCTTCAAAAAGTGTGAGATCATGATAAAAAAGTATTTGTTCTCTTTGTTTCAACAGATCAAAATTAATGGTTTCCTCAGTTGGCTCCACAACGATATTGTTTGATATTGTCCCTTTATAATCTGTTGAGAAGGTCCAATCAAAAGACTGCTTCTGTTTTTCTGCATCTGGCCTGAAAAAAGTGAACATGCATTTAAAAAAAGCAATTTTAATTGACTTGGCTATACAATTCATATTCATACCTTCCTTTAAACTTGGTGAGTGTACATAATGATTGAATGACAAAATTAAAATCGAAAATACAAGATTAATATTTATGTATGGTCCATTTTTCTTATCTGTACAAACCCTGTAAACAATATTTGCATCCAAGCAATACATAAAAGTTGACTTTTAGGTTATTTTTACAAAACTTACATATTATGACATTAAAAATTTATGGACCAATATATTTGTGTGTTAAATATATAATGGGAGGGTTTTATAAGAAAACTGTGATATTCCCATCCATGTTAAACACTTATTAATGTGATTTTAACAATGATTTCAGTCTTCCTATTTTTTTTTATATTGTCCTAAAGTCCTACTGTTACAACTCAAGGAAACTAAATTATGAAACCAATCTTACCGACTCTCCAACCAAGCTTCCGAACAAGCTACCTCTATAGCCTGTACTTTGTCTGAAACTCGTTTCAAAGCATCCAATGGAACAAATTGTATTTTAGCACCATTATTGTGAGCCAATGTGAGAATGTTCTTAGGAAACACCATGTCAGGGAAATGAGGAATGCTCAGCTCTTTGCAATATCTGAAAGTTGATGATAATAAAAAATTGACATTATACATATATTTTTTTTAAACTGATAAAAAAACCTACTCAATTGTATTTTGACAAGTAACATATTTTCTTTAGTGTGCATTTTTTTAAGTGTATCATTAATTTTTTTCACCAATTTATCATTTAACCCATTTCTTTAAATTACTAGTAAACACAAATTTACCGAGAATAATTCATTTGAACAATACATACAATTTTAATAAACTTGCCTTATATTTTATTGTTTGGTTGTACCAAGTAATTATTAATTCCTACCACTTCATTTGAATATGCCCATCTTTCAAAGGAACAACATGTAACATATTTTTTTACCAAGACTTTTACAATAAGATTGAAATGCAACTTTTAGCCACAACAGATACAATAAAACATTACATTTGCACATAGAATGTGTCTTATTCTTCGTCTTAGTAGAGTTTTGAAAGAAACTAAGTGATTATTAATAAAAACGTTATTACTTACACACAGAACATACAGAATTGATCATCGTCCCTTTCGCAAACAACTTTTGTAGGGCAAATGCTTGGCAAAATACAACTCACATCGTACGAAATATGCCATGGTCCAAACTGTATGGATTGCGCGTTTGCAGTAAATTTACCGTGATCAGTCTCCTGCAACTCATTATAAATACAAATATTGTTAACACTTCTTTCTAAATTATACAAAATAACTAAAACCCTGTAAACACACATACCTCCGGTATATACATTTCAGATTTTGTAAGGATATATCAATGAAGAAAACAATGTAAGACAGCAAAGCAAAGAATTACTAAAAATGGTTATATATTTAAATACTCTATGAAAATAATCATATTTTTCGAATTCACATTCAAATCAAAATTCGATTACAAATAGCATTCTCTATTCTCAAATAAAAATTGAAAAGTGACATAAGACAAGAGCTGACATATTTGTCAGAATCACAGAAACATCAATACATAGAGTATGGCAGCAACCTGGAAATAAGTGTCAAATAACATGAGTCCACACCG
>DWJZ01002623.1:0-18981 GCA_018249125.1 Asbolis capucinus
TTATAATAAAATCAATAACTTGTTAGTTTACTTAGTTTTTGATTTTCTAAGAACTTTCAGTTTGACCCTCGTAGTAGAAGAACCGACAATAGAACGACCTTAACGCGTCGCATTACGGGTTGAAATCAATTTTAATATATCATTTGATATATAAAAAATATTGGTTGTCTGCAAATGTAGGCGCAAAGTATGGTATAAACAAAAAATATTTATAATAAATTTTTTGTTTTAAAACACTGCACTTATTATTCATTACGTATTGAATTTTATACAAATCGTAAATATGTATATATGATACTACCAATACTGTTTTGTTGATGAATGTGTATTTCACGGACTGCTTCTTCACCATTAAATACTGCGTTTTATTCAACACTTCACACATTATGACGTTATGTAAAATATTCATATTTTAAATACGTATTTAAATAGTTATTTTTATAACACACGGAACAAACATTCGTAAGGATCTCAGAAAAAAATGTTTTGTGAAACTCTACCTCTGGTTGCTAGTCAATAGTGTAGTTTATACAAGATGTATGCGCCTGTCAACCCCTCCCTGTTATGATACTGATATTTACGGGTGGCTCCAATCACATACCATCAGATAACCCATCTACTTGTTTGTGAAAAAGAGACCTGATTGATATGGTGTTATTTCCAGGACGGCTGGTAACGTGGTGGGTGCTGGTTTGAATGCGCTGGTGACTGACTGGGACAAGACGCTGACAGCCGCTGTAGGGTTGTCTCTCCTCGCCTTAGGAGTGTATACTGCTAAGGGTGCCACTTCGGTTACTGCGAGGTTCATCGAAGCGAGGATTGGTAATTGTTTACTTTAAAAAGTTGAACATACATATACGCTGACTTCTTTGCTCTAGAATATACTAGATGTCACGTCCCATAGAAATTTAACACAAAATACTACCGGCATGAATACACATTTATATTTCGTTTTATCCCATTTATATTTTGAATTACCATCAAAATTAGGAAAAGTTTAAAAAAACATTCTTTTTTCAACCTAATTACACTCGTTTTACCTAGTTGACTGTTTGAAACGAACTAAACAACAGCCCATATTTCAAGTGACTGCTCCACGGATTAGTAAAGGAATTGGTGGCCAAGCAAAGTATCAATCTTTTTTAACAGAGTTCGGCATTAATGGTGTGTATCCCTCACAACAGGTAAACCAAGTTTGGTGAATGAAACTTCGAGGTTCTCTCTCTTGGAAGCGGTGAAGCATCCGATCCTGACCATCTCGCGAGCTATATCCAAGTTCAAGAAACCCTCTGATGCCCTCTCCGGCGTGGTGCTAGCGCCGACTCTAGAGAACAGGCTGCGAGACATCGCCATCGCTACCAAGAATACCAGAATCAACAGAGGATTTTATAGGAACCTGCTCATGTACGGACCCCCAGGAACTGGCAAGACTTTGTTCTCTAAGGTGTGTTCAGTTTTGGATTGATTTCGGCCCATTAATGCAGGCATGGCGAACCAACGGTGTCACAATGTTTTGGGCATGTTGTCATAGATCACAATAATCCTTATCCATTCCAAACAATCCATTACAAAGAAGTCCGCGACAGCATAAGTCATAAGAGTCATCATTAACTAGTTTTTTCCTGTAACTGGTCCTTCCGAAGCGAAGCGAGGCCACTTTAGTCACATGTATACTACAACAATCCCACTTGATGGGAATTTGCGTTACAATTAAATAACTAAAAGATGCTATTTTTGTAATAGAAACTGGCGATGCATTCCGGCATGGACTACGCTATATTGACGGGTGGTGATGTCGCTCCTATGGGGAAAGATGCCGGAGCCGCTATACACAAGGTGTTCGATTGGGCCAACACTAGCCGCAAGGGTAAGTTCAACATATCGAACGACGCAAATATATGTATATACTTTTGTACTCGGTGCAAATTCGATGGAATGTTTAATAACAAACCGTTGACTACCAACCTGTGACAAACACGAGAGTTACAATTTTTGTTGTTTTATCAGTTGGTGGTTTGTCTTTTGTACCATTACATTTTTCTTATAAATCATGCTATTTGCTTGGTGACAATTGCATAAAGTGTATTAAAACGAAAATCAATATGTTATAATAAATTATGGAAATAACCTGATTTATGTGAGTTGGTGAAAACCCTACAAAAGTTTTTTTTTTATTTATTTATAGTTTCTTTACATTTATTCCGGATCGAAGCTGCACCAAGTGTGGGTCTTGTGAGTTCATTGTATTTACGCATGGTCCACGTCAATATTAGTCTATAGTGACAGCTGAAGCGGTAGTTTTTTCAGTATAGTGTAGTAGATAGTAGGCCCACTTGATTTTGATATTTCTATCATATTTTTATAAAATTACTTGACGTAACTAGTACTTACATATTTGATGATTTTTTATTGTTATGATGGTATTAAAGTCTCAGAACCATTTCTTGATTAATATGCCTAAACTAAAATAAGCAACTATCAAAGACGTTTTTCGTGTTACATTTTAGGTTTAACTAATATATTTCAAATTTACCGCTTTGTTCCTGATAACTTTTGTTAGACAGAGTATTGAGTAGGTTCCTGTCCTTCAAACTTTGCTAACATTAAACATTACGCAAAATATTCCCTGGCAAAAGCCTAAAACAACGCATTCGTACCAACAGGCGTATTACTCTTCATCGACGAGGCCGACGCGTTTCTACGCAAACGGTCTTCAGTACAAATAAGTGAGGATTTACGCGCGGCTCTCAATGCTTTTCTATACCGCACATCGGACCAGAGTACAAGAATAATGCTCGTCCTCGCCTCCAACACGCCGCAACAGTTCGACTCTGCTATCAACGATCGACTTGACAAAATGATCGAATTCGGGCTACCGGGATTTGAGGAACGCGAGAGACTTATAAGACTGTATTTCGATAAATTTGTGCTGCAACCGGCTTCGGAGGGGAAAAGGTATGTATTTTAGGAGTAATGTTACGGCTTTAGACTTTAAAAAAAGGAAGTTGTCGGTTCGACTTTGGTTTTAATTTTTGTTGCCTCATATTTTCTTCAGTAGTTGTTCAAGAATGAAATATCCAGGAAGAAGTAACAATATATAGATAATCCATCCATCGTCACAAACATTCGCATTTATAATATTAGTAGGATATATTTATAATATCTTTATTTGCCCGGGCCCGGTAACTGACGTACGTTCACTTTGCTCGTGTCGCAGACGTCTGAACGTGGATCAGTTCGACTACGGCGCTCTGTGCACTGAGCTCGCGCACCGCACGGCCGGTATGAGCGGGCGCGCGCTCTCCAAGCTGGGCGTGGCGTGGCAGGCCGCCGCGTACGCTTCCGACGACGGTCGCCTCACTCAACAGATGTGTGTCGACATTTGTGATGATGCTGTTCACGATCATAGACAGAAGGTAACGAATCTTCGCTCTTTTACACGTTTAACCTGAACATTAATTTCACCAAAATTTGTCCAACCGTTTGGTTTCAGTCACAAATATACTCGGTTGTGGTCTGTGTTTACATATATAACCATCGGCCATATAAATAATTAGATAAACCAGGTTACCACAAACAGGCCGGAATGTTTCTGGAAAACTATTGCACTAATTTGTCCTTTAGATGATATGTTATGGAGGAATTTTGAATTGACCCGTCACAGTTTACTATTTTGATTTCCACCTCTCATACCACTGTGCTTTGTCGGAATTGTTCGGCAGTAGAATATATTTAAAGAGGCGGTTAGTAGATTATACATTATAAAGATGTCGTTATTGTGTAGAACTTAGCTTTTCTATAACCTTTATTTGCATGTATTCCAAGCATCTACCATTTATTATAAATATACATGATTGTTACAATAGATGTGTGATATAATTGAATAATTTAATTCTATTTACCACTCTCAAATGTTTTCAGATGGAATGGCTGTCAGAGGAGGAGAAATCACGTAGCATGATGCCATATCTCCTGGACTTGCCTCCACTCGACCCCGATACAGAAATGAGGAAACAGGCCACCGTCAAAGAAATTAATAACACCAAAGAATCCCCCAAGTATAAAACTTCTAAGAAGAAAGTGCAGGACGTGGAAACAGATAAGTGACCGCAACTTCCCGAGGACCTAATCTCTGGTCCCCCCGCAACCATAGACAAGACAACTGTAAGCAACATAACCATAAACAATAACACGTTCCCCATACCCAATATTAAACTTAAATTAGATTTGAACCGTTCGTTAAAACTGGTCAATTTGACCGATGCACACATGTTTTCACTTAAAGATGTTGTTAAAAAGCTTAAGGACTTTGATGTGAAACGTAGAAAAAAATCTACACTGTCTGTGGTACATTATCAAAAGTTGAGATGAACTGTGCAGTTTAGAACCGGAGTGATATAATTTTATTTTTTAACTTGTTTAATAAAGCCAATAAGTTTGTTAACCAGTTGTATTCAGAACAATATAAACTTTATTAAACTGGCTACATAATTGTGGAACTAAATTGCTTTTATTAATTTAATTAGTTCCTAATTTAAAATGAAGTAAATTTTTTTTCTAATAAATTTCAGTAGTTTTTAGGATGTCTGACATTATAAATCTGAAAATACGCATTTTGAACAATTGTCAAGTAAGGATAGGTAGGGGAGGGGTGTCGGGCCATATCTCACGGCATCTCACCAGATCCACTCGATATCGAGAGTCGAAATATCCCCAAAATCACCTCACATAAATTATGGATATTCTTAGTTCCATATTTCCTACTAAGGTAAAATAAAGTTGATGTAATAATTTTAACTGCGCTATTATTATTGTCTACAGCACATTATATGCCTAAATTTTAATATGTCATTAAATAGTAGAGCACAAAAAATTGTACATACATCATTCATGTACCGTATATAAAAAACTTAGAATGAAAGTATATAAGGGTTTTTGGGTTTGGATGAAAATGGTGTATTTTATTGGAATAGGTTATCAACTTAGTAGTTATCGATAATATGTATACATTTTTCAGGGTGTTATTTGTCATACAAACATCCTTTTAAAATGTCCGTACTAATTGTGACATTTAATTTTGAATGTGGATTGCTATTGATATAAATCTATGATCAAGTAGGATTGGAATATGGCGGTATTTTTGCATGTGTGTACCCCATTTTGCCAAAGACAAATTGTATAGATAATATAAGATACATGTAATATCTTTACAACCTGTAGTTCCTTCATAATAATGTTAAAATAAGCTGTCGATATTTTCGTATTTGGTTGAAAACTCGGTTGAATTTGTTTGAAGATATAGGAAAATGTTAAAAACATTTCTGCACATGGCAATACAGTGACTTCAGACGATTAATTCTTAAGGGCCCAACTTGGTGCAGACTAAGTTTAACACACGGCCTTTATTTT
This sequence comes from Asbolis capucinus, assembly GCA_018249125.1. NCBI lineage: Eukaryota > Metazoa > Arthropoda > Insecta > Lepidoptera > Hesperiidae > Asbolis > Asbolis capucinus. Next base: position 5,410 of record DWJZ01002623.1, read on the forward strand.
AACGTGAAGCGTTAATTTGAGACACTTGTCACCGTTTATCGACTTGCTAGCTTCTAAGGATTCCTTTTAGTTTACAGTTCCGTTAATAGATGGCGTTTGACATAAATATATAAATATACAAAATCGTGGCTAACGTTCTTTTTTGGATATTTTAAACTATCAAACGTACCAGAAATGAAGGTCATTTCGTAATTTTGATTTTGTACAGAAACGTGTTGTTGAAAAGCTAAATCTTATATATAAAATTCTCGCATCACAATGTTAGTCACCATACTCCTCCGAAACGTAGTAGTTTAGTAGGTCTGAGACTGGGCTACTATCTATTTTTCATACCACTAAGTGACAGGGTTGTCCACCCCTTACATGTTTTTAAAATTTTTCGACATTTTGTATTATATTTTTCTACATGTGGTACTAAAAATACGTACAACCCTAAATTTTACCCTTCCTACTATCAACCCCGTATTATTTAATAGTCATTTTAGAAATTTAATAATTACCTAGAAATAATTTAAATGGCAAAACAATGTTTGCCGGGTCAGCTAGTAATGTTTAAAAATAAGTAGTAGCAATTGCCTCGGGTGCTGGTACTACAGGGTTGCCTAAGCGAAGCGAGAGCGAGTTACTTGGCCAACCCTTGTTTTTAAATGGTTCAAATGATTTTATACTGTTGTGGTATTCTAAGAGCTTAGCTATATTGCTATGATTTCGAATTAGAAATTGCAAGTGTGCTTCAAGTAGATACAAAAATTTAAAGCAAATGCTTATTATGCCCTTCTGATGGCTCGATTTTTTAGAGTACTTTGTCAGCCAGTGACTCATTCAAGATTCAATTCCTTTGATAATTTTGTGTACCTTTTTGAGTTTTTGTTTGATGTTTGTTATTATTTACTTTACGTTATTTCATTTATATTTTTTCGAAGACATAAGGATGCAGATTAAATATATATTTTCAAATTAGTTTCTTGCTAATACCGATTTCTTATTATATGGGAATAAGCGGAATTCTCATATATATTGTTTTCGATTAATTGTTGTTTGAAAACCGAGATGTTAAAACTAATTCATAACTTATGCAAAATTTATCGTAACCTGTTTACAGCTATATTTCACCTTGGACAATTGTTTTATCTAAATTACCACAATTACTAAATACTGTATAATTAATAAAATGTATGTATAAAATTTTAATATTTAGTATAAAACAAAGGATCATATTAATAAACCATTCGAAGCGTACGTGACTATTCGACTCATAAGATATCGGTCTTTCGCTACGATCGGATTTTTAATATGACCTATATTGTATTCTCCAAGAAGAAGAAGAAGTAAAAAATCATTTATATCCCTGAACCCTGAACATTTGTATAAAACCTAACACTCGCTTTTGATCAAATGAACTTGAATTTTTATATTTGTATAATATGAACTTTATACACATCTTAACAGAGTAATAGTACTAGCTGTCAATTACAGATGTATAATGAAACCACACCGATCACGTACAAGTAATAGAGAACAGTGAGAGGATTTAATGAAAATTTTGTGAATATACATATATGTATGTTTGTTGAAAAGAGAATGAGCGATTTCTTTTTTAGTGCCATACCCCGTGTGCGGCGTTCCTCAGGCATTAATGTCTTTGTGATTTAGGCGTAAACATTAAAGTAAAACGTCGTTGTTTTTAAAGCGTCAAGTAAGATAATCCATTCAATTATATGTCATTTCATTTCATCATTCTTGCGTCAGCACTCAAAACAGGTTGCTTATTCTCCTTTCTTGGTCTCAATAGAATTTGTTATTCTGAACTAATTTGTCTTGGTTGATACCTGTTGGTTTTAAATTACGATTGTCGTAGTGTTGTTGGTTACTGCAAAGCTTTGCTTTTGTCGAAGTAAACGGCATGTCTATATCACAACGTAACCGTAACGGAAGTTTTTCTAATGAAAGGATCGCGACCAAATTGCTTCGTATGAATTTCTACTAAATACAAGCAGACGCTTCCATCAAAAACTTTTCTCAGCCCGTTAATGGCACACTGCTGAGCACAGGTCTCTCCTCGTTACGAGGCTCGGAGCATATTCTTCAACATTATTGATGGAGAAAGACCTAATAGAAATTCACACAAAATTCAACAGTGGATAGTTGGTCGCTAGGAAAGGTATAATTAGGCTTTGACGACATAGTTGTTTAAGGACGCCTTTATCTTAAGGCGTTATTTCTAAGGTTAAATAAGGCGCACTGCGTTTATATTAATCTTAACGAAGCGAAATATTAATGGGAAGAGTGCAAGACACAGCTTGGCGATGATTAAATTTTAAAGCGAATGAATATAAAACTTTCTTGATATATGTATACTGATATATTAATATACTGACATATGAATATTCAGATTTAAAGCCTTAGTGCGAGATTTCTTCCTGGTGTAACGTTAATATACTCGTGAAATACATAATTTTTACTTGAGATTAAAGCAGCCATAATTCTCTGCTAGGCTCTGTTTCCTTCTCATACAATATTTAAGATGATTTTCTTCAGATTGTCCTGCTTACACCTTGAATGATGCCATACTAGCATTACTAGCTGTAGTATAAATGCTATTGAAATTTATTATGAGGACTATTGAAGCCTAATAATAAATCATTAAGTGTTCTATGTGTATTTGCCTACAATTTTTGTGATATCATTATTAGTTTATTTACGTACTGAAGAAGACGCCCCGTATTACTGATTTGTTTAATTAAAGTAATTGCACTGCACTGCACGGTATAAGTTGTAGTATAACAGGCTACCTGTTACCACTGAGGCATTTTTTAATATTAATATTTTGCTTTCCATGTAATACAAAAAAATACGTTTCTTTAATAGAACCGTACAGAAAACCTATTTAAGTATTCTGTTCTGTGTAACTCGACTTGTCTATTATTTGTTATGAAGATCATGACGTTAAATTCGTTGAAATAAAACAAATAAGCGCCGTGAAAATGGAAGTTAGCTTCGTAAGTTTCTTTAGTACGAAAGTTCTGCATTATAATGGTTCTGTATTATTTTATATTTCTGTGCATTATAATATTGTACCCAAAATTTGTTTATTGATTCGAATTGTGTTTGGAATGACATAAGTAATATAGTACATTGATTGTCAAATCTATTACATTATTAGTAAATATTAGATTGTCGGTATTTTGGTGTTTTATTCATTTTTTATTTCCTCCCTTCTGTTTTTTGCGTTGAATTATCACTATGCAGTAGTACTCTATACACTGTACAAGTATTACTCTATACTTGTATTTTTTAATTGTTGCATAAAACTGCGAGTTTGGATATATGTAACCTGTGGTGCCTGTGTACCTGACTAATGACTTGTGCTGTGCGATATTGTCGTGTGTATTGCAATTAGTATATTTTGTAGTTTGCCTGTCGTGTCGCTCTGAAGTGATTAACCTATACTCGCTGCAAATTCGATCTGGAATTTTTACCATACAAAATCTTTAAGTTTGGCGTGTTTCATAGGATGGCTGGTAGTGGTAAAAAATTCTGAGCGTTGCTGTGTTCCACAGGGCACGCAATGTCCTGGTCCTGGTTGATTGTTATTGTGGAGAGCAATAGATGGATTTTTAATAAGTTAGCGCGTTTTACTATCAAAGCCTACGTCGGCACTTGCCATCAGGTGGTCGTAGTCAAGCGCTAAATTATTGAATATAAAAAAGCAATCGTTAAGCCGTGTTTGAGTCTTTCGGGAGGCATTAAACGTCTCACTCCTAAGTTGATCGAACTTCACAATTCTGCATTAAAACGATAGTATTATATGGTTCAGTATGCTATACGCTTCGAGGCACTCGTGCTGAATAGTGGGCCAATAATAGGTTGAAGCGAATACCCTAAAATGGAACTGTTACATTACCGCCACCTGTTAACGCAGTATTGTTATAGGATGTTGGCGGATGAATTAATACAATACTATTCTAACAGATGGCGTTAGTGTATAGCTGGTAACCAATAATAATATTGAGCTAAAACGCGATCGTCAGAAAAATTAAAAAGTAAGTATTTAAACGCATCATTTTATTACATACATTAAATTCATACACAGATATAGTAAACTTAATATTTAGGTATAATTCAAATAATACATCTATTAAAGCGTTAGATTAATTGATCTATACATTATTTTATAAGATAATAAAAACTATTCTATAAAATCTTTAATTTTCAACGATCTTTAATAAATTTGATTATAACATTGATTGCTGTCACGTGTTATTAGAGAAATGTATTATCTGTTATTACCCGGACTCAATTAGAGCAGCGTTTATGGTTTGGCGGCTTGTGTCGATCGTAAGTGATCGGCCGAGTTAAGTAACAACGGGCCTGCTTATTTCTCACACTCGAGTTGAAATGCACAGATTACGACAGAATTTAAATTATATTAATTATGAGTAAAAAAAGACCAGGTAAACGCAATCATGACAAAATAATTTTAATCACCTACAGTGGTTTCTATGCTTTGGCACATTTTTGCCAATTTCATAAATAAAATATATATACTGGGTACGGTCAGCATTGAAATATAATTCTATATATAATACCACAATAATATAACATTAAAAATGTTTTTAAATACTAGCATTAATATTATACAAATTTATTCATAGTTAAATACGCAACACAATAAAATTTAGTTATTATTGGCATTTTAAACTTTTTTCGTTGCTGGCCGTAAATTATTTCAAACACATATTTTTAAGTAACAAAGTAAATTAGCATTTAAAATAAAACTTAGGTAGCGCTATTATTTACAATTCCGCTAGCACCTAAATTGGTACAAAGTTGCGTCCGGACAAAGATTTATATCCTATTTTATTTGTTCTATGTTCTGAAATAACAAACATCATTCTTTCTTACTAGACTATCGGAATTCATCTAATATTTCACATGTTTCTTCAATCTTCTTTAATCTTATAATAGATCTGTTAAATATCTCTATTGTACACGTATTATAAATTGCTCTAACACCAACTTAAAACTTTAAAATAATATTTAAATTCCACTCGATATTAGTCAAACACAGAAATTACTTTATAAATCGATTTTCTTAATCTTGCAATACCACTGTACTAAACAATTGCTGATTGGTTCGGTTAAAAATATTTGACATTTGAATTAGCCAGTAACCCCGCCACCAATCCGAATTGGCGTAGTGTAGTTTCATATAGTATCTGAGTAGTGGGTTATAGAAGGGTTAAGGCCAAGGTTACGTAAATATGCAGGTGCTTTTTTAACTTACCCCCAAACCTGGTGAAAATAGTGCTGCGAAAGATGGTAGGTTTTACATTGTTCAAATCTGGCGCTTGCCAACGCCATCTACTACTTTTATTATGCAAAAAAACATGCAATGACAGAGGGGCTCATGAATAAAAAAAGTAGACTCGGAAAATATATCTAAAAACAATTCTTTCGCATAATATTATAATTTTAATTTGTTTCACATTTTCCTAAAACATGTTATAAAGCACCCATGCCTATGTATATATTTTTCCATAAAATATTTTATCTCCTAATCGTTGCTAAAGTTGCATTAAGAGTTAGTTTAGAATCACCTTTAGAATAGTTGTTACATTAGAAGATTTTAGTAAAAACATACTTAAATATGCAAACAAGATTTATTGTAACATGCTAACACTGGGATTTGACTTTGAGATCGATCCTTGATTTAGTAGCATAGAAAATTATCCATTTCAAAATTAGAAATTCAACAATTAAAAATTAACAATATTAAAACAATTTGAAACTAACAGGGTTAAGTATTTTACCATAAATACTATATAATACATTTAATTTCTTATATATATGTATATATAATTCTATATGGTTAGTATTTTATATAAATACGTTTATTTCCTCCATCACATTCATAAATTAAGTTACATCAGAAATCATCACATTCAAGACCTTTTGCAACTACAAAATTCGGTTTAAATAATAATATAGTGTCGTTGCAATTTTTTTTAATATAAACGTATAAATACTTCGGTTTTTCTTCCAGTTTTCCAGTAGATATGAAACAACACTTCTGTAAAATGTATCATAATTGCATTATAAATAAGTCTATCACTTTTACTTTTAGTAATAAGACTATTTCATAACATGTTTACATAACTAATTCAAGAACGTTAAGAAGAGTATGAGAGAGATAGCAACATTATTTCTGTCACACAAAAACTCATAAAAGTGTTGACTGCTAGCTAATGAGCGACAAAACACAATTAAACACAAACCTTAATAAATAAATTCCATATTTTTTTTTTTCATATAACCTATTATTTTATAATCATTCCCATAATATTTTGTCTTCTGTTCAATAACATTATAACTACATTTATCTGGGATAAAAGAACAATAAATAATTATTTCTTTAACAAATTCAATGACGACACTGTCAACAATATATTGCCGCTCGTAGCTGCGATATTTAAACGCACTTGTAAACATTTATAGTCTGTTTTTTAACTTGCGTTATCTCATAAACAAAAATGACCAAAGTTACTAATCTATTACCGTGTTATACGTCCAATGGTTACTAAGAAAACCGTGGTTTTGTTATTACTGTGGTATTTAACTTAATACCCATTGGTAATTTAGCACCCATTACTAAACAACACGGAATATATAGCAAGTCAAACTTTGAGGTTATGTCAAGATGAAAACAACAGCCTATAAGCATTTTCTTTTAAACACCATTTCTGTGCGACATAACATTTTATCCAACCTGTGAAAAGACCCTAATGTATTTATAACACATAATAATATTTATATTTTTACATATAATAATTATAAAGATTTTTCAACAATAAATTATGTATATATTTCAGTGATTCCGTCGTACGTTTCCTCCTGTCTCGTTCATTCCTCTTTGGCATGAATGGGATAGGATTAAACTTAACACGACATAAATATCAGGAATGCTTTTTACAGTTACCTCAATTTTATTTATCTAAAAACTGCCATAAGCACTGAACTAAACTAGTATAAATTCATAATCTGATATTTTAAATAGAACATTTTTTGTTGTTTTAAATATATAGAACTATTCGCCTATATTTGCAATGTAGTACACAATGACGTTATTTTCAATGCATTACATATACATTCCAATTTCAACTCTCGATGTTTAAATAAGTATTATTAAGCAACATATAGGCGTATTATAGATACAAATGAATCAGTATTACCTTGTTTTGGGGTTGTGGTCTCCGCATTGTATTCACAACATTGATATGCCACCGTCACAGTACAAGGAGAGCAGTAGTTATATCTTCATGTAATTCGATTTTACACACACATGCAAGAGCTGCAGGTTCATCTTTATTGATTCATAGTCAAATCCTGCCCACAATCCATGCATTTAAGTAAAACAAATAAAAAAAATCCCCACAATATTGGTATAATAGTAAAATCAGAAAGGAACTGTAAAAAACCCCGCATATTTTTTATTACAAGAAACCATGATATCTCATTACTAAAGAGCGTATTGCATTACACTATGCACAACTAATCATAAATGCCTTGAAAAGTTATTACAACGTATCAGTTACATCTACCGTTCGCTCTGTAACTAACACATGACAAGAATTTCGTCGTATCAAATATTATGCATGTGTGTGTAACAACGATGAAGCTACTACTAACCTCTACACTGTGGTCCCTCACCGGCCGCTCAATGTTTAGCAAGGCCGCAGCATGATGTTTGCGCAGGACTCTCTTCGTCGTCGACAAATAAGATGCGGCTGCCTCGAGTCTCCTCCTCGCTGGGGCCCTGCTCCATCCTGTCCACCAGTTCCCGAGCCAGGTCGATGAACAGCTCCTCCACACCAAAGTTGTTCTTCGCTGAGGTGTGGTAGTGACGCGCACCGACCGCCTTCGCGTAACTGCAATCGAACGTAAAATGAAATAACGGTTGAACCCGTGATCATATATTGGCTAGATGCGAGTTGGATTGTCGAGATTGAACAGTACGGCACTACAAAATATTTAGGTAGGGACATATCAAAAATAATATTCTTAAATATATTTGCAGTATTCGATTATAAGCTAGTTTTAACTTTCTTATTGCACGAGATGAAGGAATGGACAGGCATCAACTAGAGGAAAGGAGTTGATTGAGTGAAAGCTTCTCAATTTCCCTTCGGTATCTATGACGGGTTACAAAAGTTATTAACCCGAACTAGTAATTCTCATGTGTATTTAGAAAAAAAAAATTGCAAGATAAAACTCATTTTAAAAACTACACAGAATTTTTTTTTGGTGAATAGGTGGAATCAAAATTTTTTATAATCTAAAATTTTGAACTTTACAAACTCTTAAATTTGTTAAATGTATTTTATTCAGTTTTTTCTATTAACCGTGGACTGACTAGTCCAAATACGATTTAGTACAAAGACTGGGTACATACAGATAAAATGTATCTATGAGTCGATGGTTTCGAGTTTCCGAGTTTGTCCGCCCGGTAGTGAAAGGCTAGGCTAGGCCCTTAGCGAAAGAACTTAGAACTTATCACCTGAAACTTGAACAAGACAAATCTATAAGCGCGCTCGTCCTTTACCTATAATAGGTATAGAGTGGCGGCGACCATCACTGGAACCCGAGTAATGTACCTATTGTTGTCGAAAACTACATATTTTACATAGCAGTACGTATTTATATATTTAGCAGGAACATTCAAACAATGGGATATTCAACTAATTATATTATTGTTGTTAATGCTTGACCAAAATTCCGTCTCACGATAAATTGAGTAAATACAAGTTGACAGAGCACATTTAGTTAGCACGCCATTGTCATTACGCCACCAGAATTATCCTCGAAAGCGAACATGAACGCGGTAACATGCCCAAATCCTTCGCGAATACAAATTATGACACAAAACAACGAATTTGAACTCTGAACAAAGAATTATTTTTCTGTTAGATTAGTTGTTCAGATCAAACTAGTTCAAAAAAGTATGGGAATTAAATTAGTGGCAAGATATGGCATATGTTTTTTCTAAAGCAGCGTACATTTTTGAATTAGTATTTGGCGTAAACGACAAGAGAATATATTTGGGAAAATATTAAGGGCGCTGAACCGGTATATTTACTGTGTTTATATCATAGCTGTGCTGTCTATATTATAGTTAGGTACCAACATTTCCCGTCGAGTTGAAATGCTTCACTGGCTGTTATAATTAGTAATACGTACTAATCGGATTCGAGTTTCATAACGCCAATAACCAATTATTTAGTAGGCTACGTGTTTAATGTTTCAAAGTATTTCATATCGGCGGCGGAAAACAATAAGGGCGGAACTCGTAAGTTGCGCCTCATATAAGGTCGAAAGTCTTATGAGCTACTCTAAAGAGAACGTTTGTGCACTTATAATCTTTCACTAGGATTCACTGTGTCGCAGTGGAAAGGACTATTGTTAGCCTGAGAACAAACTATTATACATATGTTACAAACCGAACCTGTCTTTCGTATGCACTTATAGTACGAGAGCTAGCAACATCGAGAAAACGAGAATTTTAGGTAGGCCAGTTTTTAGATATACTCTCTAACTCTCACAAACATCATGCCTGGCTGATGGTATGATGCGCTCATCAGTGCGCATCATACCTGTACAGGTGAAATATCAACTTTTCAAATAATTTTAACAAGTTTTTTATTATTATTATTTTAATTGAACTTTTAGCAACATGAATCTATTATTGCCAGGCATTATTATTGCTGTTTAAACTATGCCAAATGCCAATTTTGAATTTAAAAATAATTCTTTTTCGAAATATTTTAGTATGGCTGAAATTTTAATACGATGTTATTTAAGTCACTAAAAACCTAAAATTAAGTTGCATAGCAGTTATTCAATTGTTATCCTTCGGCCAGACCCGTCTAAAAGTGAATAGTGATGTGTCTATAAATAGTTGTCGAATACATTTTGATCGGTGGTAGGGCTTGGCGAACGGATTATTATCTTTTTGTGAAGCCCGTCTAGCTGTCTACCACCTTCTTGCCTGAATCAGCCGCCAAACGATTGATCGTGTTCTGGCTGAGGGCTTGAGAGCCAGTTCTCCTCTTTTCCCTCCATCCTTCATCCATCATCTTCCCTATTCTTCTTCTGTCTCCCGTCCTGAAGTCGTATGTTGTTGGTGTATGTCAGTTGCTGTCGTTACTGACCCCAGTTACTGTAGCAATGTACCGCTTCCCTTGTTTCTTACTCTTCCCCGCATACGCGGGTCTATTTCTTCCTTCCTGGCAGGCGACGCGTTAGTAACACCCCAGTCTGGAGTTTTAACAACCATGGGCGGCGGTGATCACTTACCAACAGGTGACCCGTCTGCTCGTTTACCTCCTTATCATATAAAAAACACAATTACAGAAAAAGGATTGGAAACTATCGAATTACTTTTTGGATTAATACGGTATGAAAATATGAATTTATTACTGTACAAAATTAAGAAGAGATTACAATCTCAATGATGAAAATAAATAAAAATTTTGATGTTTACATGAAATTTAAGGTTTGATTTTTTAATCAATAATCGTATCACAGAGTTTTGTTAACGTCTACTGCCGTATGTAATATCCGAGTTGAACTAGATGTGCTGCGGAGATCTATTGTTTATGAGTAATTTATCTCAGATAAAATTTCGATATTTTGCTATTATCGTCATAAACTTGCCCTGGTAACAACACACTATTATCATGTTTAAGTTTAAAATTTACACGTATTTGTAAAATTTCTTTACACTTTTTTAATGTATCTTCTACAAAAGTTATTATTTTTCCATTTCTGTCTTTGCAAAAAACATACTTTCATTTTTCACTAGTCATTGTGACACGATTTCATTAAAAACTTTAAAAATAACGGCAACGAATACACCAATTTGGCTGAACTGACGCCATCTTGACTACAAACAAGTGCTCTCGTCTATCTCGCTTGCGCAACTAACATGTGATTATCTGCACTCTTCTAACATACCCAATCACTTTCCACTTTCAGATGGGTCTGGTTGAAGGTTAAAAATTATAATATTAATTTTGGGTTTTTAGTTATATAAATAACATATAAACATATAAATATTAATTTTGGGCTTTTAGTTATATAAATAACATATCAAAATTTCAGACATACTAAAATATTTCTAAAACAAATATTATAAATTCAAAATTGGAGTTTGGCATAGTTTAAAGAACAATAAAAATGCCTGGCAATAATAGATTCATGTTGCTAAAAGTTCCAAAAAATAATAAAAAAAACTTCTTAAAATTATTTAAAAAGTTAATATTTCACTCATATATGTACGATGTGCACTCATGAACGCAACCACTACCGCCAGCCAGGTAGCCGGTATGATGTCCAGGAGAGGGAGAGGCAGAGTATATCTAAAAACTCACAAGTCGTAGCGAGTTTATCATTGAATCAAAATTTGTAGGTACTCACATTTGCACAAACGAAGTTATACGCAAATTGTAGCTTAAGAAGCTAAACCATTGGCTATATCCAAGTTAGAAATGTTGTATGCACAAGCTAAGCCAGTAATGTTAAAAAAGTTGAGTACTATGGACATGTCTTCTCAGGAAAATGAATGATCGATAGAAACAGTTCTAACGATGACTGATAGACAAAATCACTCACGTTAGTGACGGTATGCAGACAAATTAGTCTGCAACCGGCTTCTACCGTATATCAGACAGCTAAAAACGAAGTTGAATCACATACTTCTCAGCCTGCTCCAAGTTGACATTCCGCTCGTGCTCCAGGTCGATCTTGTTAGCAGCGATCACCATCACCAGGTTCGAGCCCAGCATTTTCTTCAGCTCCTTCACCCAGGTCCGTACCTGTACATTATAAAATATTTTAAAAACATTCATAAATCCTTACAAACGGTCTCGCTTTGACACCTAAACTACTGAACTGATTTCGATGAAAATGAGTACAGATATAGAAATTTTGTATGGAAATACATCATTGAATAACATTATGCAGTTGACAAGAAATCAAGCTTTATTCTTGCGTTTTGAAAACTGTATATAACTGTACTGAAGATGAACATTTTTACACAACTACTGGTTTGTAAGCTACTGCGCATGTGCACATGTGCAACACACGATACAGATGAAAACATTGGATCACAGCTAGTACGTCAGGTTGGCCGAGTGGTCTAAGGCGCCAGGACTACAGTCTTGGTTCCCGACAGGGAGCGTGGGTTCGAATCCCACACCTGACATTCCTCGCGACTAGTAAATTCGATTTTGTTTAATTAATTAATATTTATTACAATAACTTTTTTTTACCCGCGATATTGTCCAGATAACTGTTTACGTATTCTATTTTTTCTTCTCAGAGTTAAATTTTTTAAACAAATGCATATTTTTTAACACATATAAACAGAAAATTTTATGGTTTTATTTTCAGCTTATAACATTAGATATTTATTAAGGTTAATTTATTATACTTTATTATCACTTCAAAATAAATTGTAGGCTCCTGAATTTTTTATTTTATAAAAATACATTTTAATTTAATACATTTATATATATTCTTTTATTTTATAGATATTTTTATTTATTTTATTTTATAAATATTTTTTTTTTATTTCTTGAACTAAAAATTAGGTTAGCAAATTGCTCTAAAGCTTAATGTTTTACATACGTTAATCAAACAATAGCCTCCCAGATTCATAAGGATTTTAGACGATTCGACGATTCGACCTTTACTCCATAAAACATATATTTTCAAAAATTTATTCTTACTGTGTTCCCCTACTGTAAATGTATAAACATTTCGAACTATAGACTCACAGACCCCTTTAACTTTCTTTAGACGACGGACAGAGGGTAAGAAGAACCGCTGTTAAACTATACAAAAAATAAAAATAGTTGTAGAAACATAAAACTGTAGTTCTGGAACTTCAATATAGAATAATCCTTTTGACGGATACAAACGACAAATGACATAGAATTGAGTGTATGAATTGGATGCGGCACTCAGATAGTCTAGTTGAATTCTAGATGGATCAATTGCTTTGTAAATTTACATCTTGTTAGTCTCTTTATACCAGTCTACAGTCAGTATAATCTTCATCATTGTATCATCACCGGTGAACGCAGGTTCTTCTAACCATGATCTGCACTCCTGAGAGTTACCCGTAAAGTTCTCAAAGGTGTGTGAAGTCTACCAATCTGCGTAGTGGACTATCCTTACCTTCTCAAAGGATTCCTCGTCGGTGATATCGTAGACCAAGATCGCGCCGTTGGAGTTACGGTAGTAGATGGGTCCCAGTGCATGGAACTTCTCCTGCCCAGCAGTATCCCAGATGGACATGTTGATCCTTTTCCCGTTGATGTTCAACCGCTTGTTCATAAAAGTCGCCTGACCGAACGGTTAAGACACAAATTAATAATTAAAGCAAGGTTTATGAAAAATATTTAAAAACACGAGCTTTAATTGTAGATCCATAATACAAATAAATACACAAAATTTCGTAACGGTATTACTAACCGTTGAAGAGCTCCCTTGTCTGGAGCCAGTCCTGAA
>DWJZ01002624.1:0-18979 GCA_018249125.1 Asbolis capucinus
AATTATCGCAGTTTTAACGCACGTATGGAAGTTTTGCAAAGGGACATACACTCAGTTCCTGAGAAGAGAACTGGAAGTCCTGCGAAGCAGCCGTCGACGAGAGCAAGTCTCCGTTCCAGACACATTACCTTTTGCGTTTATTATTTATGAACTTAATTACAACTCAGTGCCATGCTTAAGAGCTACTTGTAATTAAATATCTCAATCTTAATAAAGCAATCTAATTATGATCGGATCATTTGGCATAAGGTGGCGCTCCCGCTCGCTCGGCGTGTTCACTCAAATTGGACAAGTTGTTCCCCGCGACCGTCCCAACTTATTGGTTACTTGTCTCAATTAACTGAGAATAACTGGAAGAAGGTAAGACTCCTCCCCACTATTTGCATACTCGAAGAATTTTCCCATTCATATATGTACATGTTCAGCGGCTAAGTGCGCTCAACTCACTACGACTCACTGAAACCTCTACTGAACTCTACTCTTCTCAATCTGAACCATCTAAGCGAAAATTATTTAACCAAGTTAGTGAAACCTGTACCAGATACACATTTGGCCAATGTTATATTAAGTACAAATGCATTCTATGTCTCCTCTGGGCAACTTAATATAGTCGAATCGGTTTAAACCTATTTTACCAATCGTCCCATACCTCGGAGCAAGGGGCGAGCGTAAACAAACTTATCGGAAATGGAATTACATCGTCCAGTATTTACTCTTGTTTGCCGTCCCCTCCCGGGCTGCGGCGCGGCTCGCGGCTCGCGGCTCGCGGTGTCTCAACACTCTCGTGAACATGTAGACTCTGAAAAATTTCTGCATCCATGCGCCAGCTCGCCTTACTATCAGGCGACGGCCCCTCCTGAACACTGACATTGATATAGGCAGCTAAAATGTGACGTAACTCCTCGTGCGCAAGGAGCCGCAGCTTAATATAGTGCAATATCCGCAAGTATCCCTCGATGTGACCTGTTTGATGGACTACGTCATGGACACGGATAGACTTACCGTATTGTATCATGTAGAATTATTTCTAACTCAACATTACAAAATCGCCATAACCACTTAGCTGCGTCGAACAGTCTCTAAAACGTGTACAAATATATCGTGCAGGTTCTAGTACACTACTTCATATAAATATCTCTTCGACGCGTATGTACATACATATATGTATGACCAGCACAAAAAGAACGGCACAAATATCCATAGAACGAACTTAAACAGACAGTATCCTTCATAGCTAAATTGTATGAAATTTAATGTAAAGTAGGTTACTGATTAGGTTGGATATTGATTATTAAAGGTTTGAAAAAGTGATGAGGAGTAGAGGTTGACTGCACCGCGGGAACCAATCCCGAGAGCAAACGTCGCCTGTCGCCCTTCGCCGGCGACATACCTCCGATACGACTATAATAATATCCATTTGTAAGTATAATCCAATTATATCACTGATACAAATTAGGTTCCGTAACTTAATTTAGAACTGTGAACTCATTACTGGCTGATCGTGAACGTTGTCCTCAGATAGTAATTCCGTTGTGGAGGACGTGTAAGGGTTGGCGACCAGGTTCACCGCTAACACTTCCACTAGCTCAGTCTGCATCACTAGCACCTATGTTTTAAATGGACCATAGACTTTTAGTAACAGTCGCGCGTACCCTCGAGTACGGAAACCTAAATTAATTTGTTGAAAGCGACCCGCTTAAATGTCCGGTCTTATGTTTCTTAGTAGCTGAAAAGTGTAACCGCGAGAAGAGTCAGTAACAAGTTACACCCACCGGGACCGCCGAGAAACATATCTTCTCGACGGCGTTGGACCGCCGAGTCCACTAGTCAATTGCACGGACAATACCCTATTGAGATTATTGTTTGCCCCGGCCCCGGCCCCGGCCGCCGGGGACCAATAGACAAGCCGCCATTTTGCACCGCACCGCTTACGAGAAAATCTTATTGAATAACGGGCGAGGATACATTCTCCTATAAATTCAAAGATTCAGCGAGCGCACGCACCGCTGCCCGCGTGCTCGGGTGACGTCGTTACACGTAACAAGCTGTTTCTACGAGTCTCAGCAACCGCTACACCTGAACCGACGTGTGAGGTTCAGAGTCGTCCTGAGGTAACGTTTCTGTATGCAGTTCTGTTGGTTTGGTAATTCTGCCAGTTATTAGTTCGTAAGACGATTGACGCGAATTTGAATTTGAAATGAAGCCTTCGCCTACAGTTCCGTCATGTACTGTCATGGCAACCGACCCGTACCTTATAGTACTAATCCTCAACTGTCATTTGGTATGGTCACATGAAAGCCATATATTTCACAAGTAATACATAAGTATTTTAATAAATTATATTATCAGTCAAATCTGCTTAACGTTTTAGAGTTATTATGTAAAGTTTTTATATATTTGCTCAATTTTTTGTATCATAATGCCTTTTTGTTATTATTATATTTTAATACAGTGTTTGATCTTCTAACTTAACAGGACTTGACAGGCCGCTTGGTCTAGTGGTTAATGAACCGGACTACTACACCGGAGGCCGTGGGTTCGATTCCCACCCAGGTCAAACTTTTCTGTGATGAGCAGGAATGTTTGTTCTACGTGTCTGGGTGTGTAACAGAAATATCTATATAAGCATGTTTTTAAAAGCATATATGTATGTATGTTTATCAGTTATCTGATCACTATAGCACAAGCTAACGCTTCAGATCGCCGTGTGTGAGTTGTCCAGAGATATTTACTTATTATTATTTATTCGAAACATAAAAAATCGAGTTGAGAAATACATATGTTAAAATTGTATAAAAGAACGAGCAGCTTCCGTGCACCCGTCAGTCCGTCAATAAATCAATTATTCAGCCGTCGGCCGTCACTGTCCTGCGACGATGAACATTTTAAATTAATCTCTCTAAGAAGGGTCCCATTTAATGATGTATTCTCGTTTTATTAGGGGCAGTTTTATCAAAGAGTTTCCCGGGCACGTGCGTGCCGGTGGGGAGCTACACATTTCTACCGAGTACATCAATCCCCTGCCCGTCCGTCGCCGCCGCGCCGCCGCGGTGTATTACAGGTTGTTTACTGCAGCGACCAACTGCTCGGTTAAGATAAAAGCCTCGAATTTGTCCTTAATTGGTGGCAGACCTTCCCACCCGTCGCCTCCGCTCGAGGGCAGCTTCGTCTCATTGATCCGGCCGTTTTCTATTTATAATGAATCAGCTACGCGGCTGCTCGACGCGATACCTTCACAAAGGAACTTTGTGTATCGTCAGCACGGCTTTATAGCTGCCTTCATTCTCAATTGTTCATCGGTTGCCAACATTGTCTCTTCACTTCAGGAATTTCACTAGATCAAACCAATAACTATACGCACAAATAATTTATTAACAAAATGTATATTTTTCCGAATAAATTTTGTAC
Organism: Asbolis capucinus; assembly: GCA_018249125.1. Taxonomy (NCBI): domain Eukaryota; kingdom Metazoa; phylum Arthropoda; class Insecta; order Lepidoptera; family Hesperiidae; genus Asbolis; species Asbolis capucinus. The sequence continues at coordinate 3,409 of DWJZ01002624.1, forward strand.
AAAATGGAATTATATTCGCTGGAAGCTAAGCAGGCGTAAGTGGATGACAGCCTGTTTGAACAAGATGAGAGCTGATGTACATACAGGGGAATGTTCAAAGTTATTCACTTCAATAACATTTTCGAGTACGCAGATAAAAATAAGAAATTCTGGACTTCTTTTGTGGTGGACACTGTTGTATGTTGTGTGTAGAACAAGCGCCGCGACATTATTCTGTGTTGGCCCCTAAAGGGGTCATCACGGAGTGTTCCCGCAGTCTGTAGGGGGCGGCGGTGTGAGTGCGAGACGCGTCTGGCGCTATCAATAAAACTACTATCATTAATCATGTGTCCGGAGATGGGCCATATATCGGGTACATTATCTCGTTCATTAGCCGGCGGACATAGCGACACCGCTCCCGTACGGTCCCGCCTATCGCTTCTTGTCCCTTCACAATAATTCCTTTTGTGCGCGGAACTGATTGGAATATTTGTCAGAAGCTGTTATATTGACGAACTCAAGGAACAAAATGTGTTTTAGTACAATACCACACTACATATATTGCATGTCGCGGTCGTCAGGTGCCACCTGTGTTTAGTTGCCGTACAGCAGCCTGTAATCACTCTGTGTATTGCGTCTCTGTGGTATTGCGTCTTAATTAATAAATCGACTTAATTAATAATGTTTGTGCGCATTCATTATTGCACAATTCTATTTGACAGCCATTTTAAAAGCGTATGACGTATCTTTAACAGTGATATTATACCTAAATATAAATGGAAAAGCTAGTGGTGACTCGTCCGCACCTTGTATCTTCGTATCGCATCTGACCGTAGCGACAGATACAATGCTGGTCCAACATAGACAGCTTCTACCAGCACGGCACGGGCGAAGCCGCTGGCGTTCACTAGTCTGTAATGTGCTCCTGTATTTTTAATACCTAAAAGTTGATTTTCTTGAAAACTCATATCTTATCAAAATAAGTCTTCTATAATTTCATACCAGTTATTAGTAACTGTAAATCATAACTTGACTCAGTTCTGTTCCTTCAAGAAACTCTTACGAAAGTAATATTTTTCTTATTGGATTTGGAATGTTTGAACAAGGAGAAGTACGGCGAAGGAAGTTCTCCTCAAATATTGTGAACAATAAGACACGAACTGTGCCGGCACCAGCTGCGCCTCGTCTCCAGGCTCCCGGCGCGGCGGCCGCGTGTGCTGCTCGGTGTTCGGAACCGCCAACACTGTGCTCAGAGCTCGAACACCTCCAGAAGATTCTTATCTCTTTCTAAATTCCTGCGCTATTATCACAATAACAAAACTCGCTTCGATAGCTGTACATTTATTTACCAAAATAATATAGTGAGATATTATCCCTAAACATTGTTATAGAAATTAGCTAAATATTAATAAATTAGTAAATAAACCAACCTTGGAGTTGAGAGATAATAATGATATAAGTTATTTGTATAGCTGAGTGGTCGCCCACGCTGCGCTGGCCCACGCTGCGCTGGCCCACGCTGCGCTGGCCTACGCTGTATCTTCGAGTCCGTATTGTTTTATGCTCATAAATTACATTTGTTAGGTTAATTATTAATCTTCGTAAGGCGACAATCGCGAACCTACGAGACACTGAACAACTGATCAACATCTGCCACGTACAGACAACGAGATACTGATTACTGGTATTTAATCTATTCGGTGAGCCTAATCCTTACAATGTTTCTGGACATTGATTGTGTAATTACCTCTCTAGAAATCGATTACAGATATAAAATAATTCACATACAAAATCCGATCCCCCGCACTGTTCTCCGTATCGTGGGCGCCATGGACGTGGACCAACATAAATAGTGACAAATCATTTTTAATTTTAATATACTGGTACACCCTGGCCACGGGCGCGGCGGCGCGGCGGCGCGGCGGCAGCTACATGTCTTCGGCTTCACTAAACACAACACACGATGGAACCATAGAGCTCCGCTGACGACGCGCCACCCACGTACAGCACGCGGCGGATCAGCTGCTGCCTCCATTGCTTGTTTATCTGTCTGAACTCCGCGTTATGATTGTCCTTTGAGTATACGACTATTATTATTAATTTCCATTCCCTATCCAATCATTTTGGTATTTTTTACATCTCACAATACAACTCTGTTAATAAATTGCAACAGTCTAGCACACGGACTGACAAACAAGATTAAACCTCAGAGGATCCATATTTAGAACGTATCACTAAAAATAAATATTTTTTTATATTTTTGAATACATATCTGTACTGTAGTGGCGCGGCGGCTTCTCCTGGTTGCTTCAGCGATGTGCCGCTTCCCTGGTCTCTCCGTCCTCCCCGCGCGTGCGGGTCTATTACTTCCTTCCAGTTCGTGTGACCACCAGGTGACCACCAGGTGAACACCAGGTGACCCGTCTGCTCGTTGGCCTGCTTATAACAAAAAAAGGAAGTGCAAATCAAATATGAAAGCCGATAAGACAATGTCGGTATTCCGCGTCAACTTCTTACTAAATATAGTAGAACGATTAATCTTTTTCTTGTTTGGAAGGCTCCAACATGATTAATGGAATTTTTAAGTCAATACGCCTATTTATCATCGGGATGCCTCCGTAGTTCGCTTTGCGAACAAAATATACGAGGCAAAACACGGCCATAAACCGCCTTCTTGTTCCGACGTGCTGCAACCCTTTTATATAATATACTTATTACATTTAAAACGCCGTTGGTGGCCGCTGTTGACCATAGACGTCCTTAGGTTGGTCTAGTAGTTAGCGAACCTGACTGCCAGGTCAAAGGTCGTGGGCTCCATTCCGACCCAGGGCAAATTTAGCTGTGATGAACAGGAATGTTTGTTCTGTGAGTCTGGGTTTAAATATATATATATTAAAAATATATACATATATGTATATCAGTTGTCTGATCATCATAGTACAACCTAACGCTTAGTTTGTGGTCAGATGGCCGTGTGTGAGTTGTACAAACATATTTATTTATTAATGTTCAGTGTCGCCGCTGGAAGAAGGCCACACTCTGTTAGTAGCGGTGAACACGACGAGTTTTTTGAAATCACATAGAGGAGGTATGAAAAAAAAAACTTTTTCAAACCTGCAATACAACACAACAATGTTTATGTAACAATATTTAGGAGCTCAATGAAAAAAATAACATAACTCATAATTGCGGTGCCTCAGCGGACGGAGAAGACTGTTCTGAGAGCCGCTGGACTGAGCTGCGGCGTCACCGATTGCATTCTATATATTCTATATTGTTCTGTATATTACTGCTGGAACTGTATGGAGGATTACTACTGTGATTTAGATTTTTGTCGACTCATTTGTAGTCTCAGATATAGATACAATTGAAATTCCCGGCGGTGGTCACGAAGACGTAAACGAGCGCGAGGCAATACAGAACAAGAGTATCCATTAGGCCTATTGAATGGAAAGTGTTCGTTGACAATGGAACTCGGAACAGAGCGCGCCGGCCGCGGACACTCCACCGGGACCACCACTGGTCAATAATAACGACGAATAGCGCCAATAAACTTATTATTATCAACTTCACGGAGAATGAGTGCTAGGAAATTATTCTACTAGAATAAAATCGGTGGTCGGTCAAAACGAGGTCTACCACGTACATATCATGTCAAGTTATTTATTATCACATCGAACGGAACGTTTACGATTCAAGCACGTAGCAATTAAACTGTAGTCACTAACTATACACAGTACATATTCCATTGTCTCCTGTGGCCGTGTACCGCTGGAGCTAGTTAGTAGTTGTTGCAGCTGAGAATTGAACCACATTTTCTGCTTTACTCCACGAACTCGCTCCGCGTGATGAAGGCAGTCAACCATTTTCTTTAAATATTAACCGACGTACAGACAGTATTCTCAGTCTGCACAATGTCTCTTGTTCCGACGGTAGCCATTGATGTTATTGTCAGCGCAGTACTCTAGAGTGACCCACATCGGCGCCTATTCATAAAATCTTGAAAACACTTGAATGTGATTGAGGAAGTTTGAGGATAAAAAATCTAAATACGACCATTCCACGTGTCCCAGTTCATCTTTTAATAAAAGTTATATACTTCTTATATTATAAGAATGGAAACATACTGGCATGTCACCTAATGGCAAGTGATCGACGCCGCCGGCGCGCTGGACGCACGCTTTCAGAACGAAAGCTAAAGACCTGCACGCGAAAGGAAATTAATAATACATTACACTGTTGAAGCAATTGGCATTAATAACGTGGCACCGGGCACTTTATGAGGAAGACTAATGGACGAGGAAAAAGAAGAACAGGACAGTGATACTCGTCATTATATGTGCCGAGCAACCGACTACCGGCTGCACACGCGACAGCCGCCGCCTGCAACTCCCCGTTTGGTACTGAACAAACTTTAAAATTCAACTGTACGCTTAGAGAAATATAAATGTAAATTTTTATAAAGCTGAACGTGTTCACTAACAGGTAACAAGGATGAAAATATATTGCGGGGAAACTGTAATATACGAGTGCGTTTGCTTTTGCGGCGCGGAACTGTTCGCGAGCGACGACATGCAATATTCCGATAGAAATTTTGTATGAGAGGCCATAAAGAGTAAGGAACGTAGGTACTGATGTTTTGTGAGAGATGCTCGACTTCATGAATTAGGTCGACAGCGAAATCCAGTGGTTAGTGCGTCTGTCGGAGTAGATTTCGTTGGGGGCTGCTCACGTGATTCATCACCGTTAGCGCGAGCGTGGTGTGTGCGGAACGCGAAATACACTAGGCTTGAGGCTGCGGAGTTTTGTAGCTTCCTGTGGATCTAGGCTTTGTTCCGACCATTACTGAGGAATGGCCGGCCTGCTGCGTGTGGGCAGAATGTCCTGGTTTTAACCTCATAATAGGTATTAAGTTGCTATTAAGAACATTACGTGGTAATGTTGTGAAGAATTTGTAGGTTTTATCACATACATACATACATATGTAAAGTATCGAATGATTTTCCTTTTGAGGTATCCCCGGCGTGTTAAGACATTCTGCGAATATGGATATTCTAAAAATAACGTTATTTTATATATCAAGAGCCGTGAAACGTTCACTGGGAAGTCCTCAATGGAATCACCATCAAGTTGCTAAGTGTGGCAGACTGGCAGCCGCTTTAAGACTAGTCCCTTGTCCGGACCCGCCGCTGCGATATTGAACTTAACACATGTCATACTCTCTTATACATACATAAGATTAGATCAATTTTGGAAAATGTTTTTATTACGTGATTTATACATAACTTTGTTTCTCGTGTGAAAAATTTAGTCGATGGAGGCAGCGGCTCGCTATACTTTATGATACTCGTCTATTATGAGAACCTGCAATGATAATAAGAGGCAAGTACGCGTTGCCTACCCATGTCCCCTGGCGCTATGTTCGCCTTCGTAGGAAGCCCTCTCACCGTGTACCGTTCCAATAGCGTGTTACAGAGCCAGCTCGCTCCGACAGTCACTATACCAGGGTGTCCAAGGTTCGTATCCGTGTAGGCGTTCTTTCCAATTTATTTAGTATTTTTTAAAGTAATTAGAGTGTCCGCCGCACCGAGCTGCCACTGGCTCCATTAACATTTGCTGTTCCGTCGTTGCCATGCCCACCCGCTTGTTGCGGAGTGCACTCACCCTCAGCTTTATCTGTGTGTGTCTACTGTCTGCGCGCATAAACATACGGCTCATTTAATACTGCATAACACTATTCTTTATTTAATTAATACTTAATAAGCAATTGTGAGTGCGAGTGAAACTTTCGAATGCAAATGATGTATACAATACATTGATGGGAGTTAGTAGTAATGGGAATGGAATTAACGTAGTCAAATAAAGTAAAACAGTTACAGTTTACTGCTGGAGTGGGGTTGTCCAGATAATGTTGTGCATGCATCAGATACATCATATAACTTTACTCCCGGGAAAAAGTGTAACTTAAAAATACAAACACCCCATGAAATACAGAACTTTACCATTACGAGAGATCCATCGGGTACTAGTGTGTTTAGGGAAATACTGTGTATGGATGTGTCAGTGCGGCAGATTGGAAACAAAACTAATCCTTAGAATGGGTCGGAGCCGCACGCCGCACGCCGCACGCCGCCGGCCGCACGCCGCCGGCCGCACGCCGCACGCCGCCAGCCGTGCTTTCGTTCTTTTAGTATTTATTGAACTCTCGAATGAAATGCGAGCAGTAGTCGCTACATAAACATGCATATTGTGTTATTCTTTCAAGAGTACTATCAATGAACGGAGCTTCAAGTAGACTGCGCAGAGTCTAGAAAGAGTGGCGTGGAACGACGGGCGTGGTGAATGGCTGGATGGAATTGTTCTCTCTGCTCATGTTTTGTCTGTGGGAGACAATAAAAAGTATCAAAGGTGTAACAAAGATGAGATTTGTTCATGTTTGGCTGTCGAAGCCCCACTTGAAGTGCGATAGACAACACCACGTACCGTAGCCTCACTGGACCGATGTCTTCAGTTCTTTTATCTTTAATTGGCGCGAAGCCTCTTAGTTTTCGTTGAATGTCTTTAACTGTAAATTGGGTGACGGCTGGTTGTCGATGGATATAAAAAACTTTAAGGTTGCCCAATAATACAACACCTCCACATGCCGTATTTCCTGTTACCGTACCGTATTACCGTATGTCGGCTTATTTTTTATAAAAGTGTCCTATAGTGGAATAAGATTGTTTTCTAGTTGTGTGGGACAGCGTGGTTAGCATGTACTAAACTGAAGTAAGGGACTCTTCGCAGTTAACACTTTATCTCGAAATATAGTTTTCACGCTCACTAGAAGACTGGGCAGACTGTTGCGGTTGGTGTTGGAAGCCGTCTGCGCTGCTGTCGGTGTGCGCGCCATCATCTGCCGGCTCCAGTCGCGGTGCAGCTGCTCGGTCGCGCGCCAGCAGCGGACCACTTCCACGACCCATTATTAGAGGTTACTATTACGTTGTCATATTAATTGGGCTATACATTGAGAGGAAGGCTTCGGTTCAATTGTGTTGTGATTTGTAGTTAATTGATGCTGTTTATAATGTACGCTGTAACAATGAAACTTGAATATCACTAATTTAGTTTAGAAAATAGCGTCGGGAATCACAGCTGTGTTATGAGAGTAAACATAAAGGGATGTTGCGATATTTATTACTGGCAGCAGCAGTGACTGGTGGGGGTTGGTGGGGCTGGTGGGGGTGCGGGTAATACAGATCGGTTTGCAGTGCAATAGTTGACGGAGCACGTACACTGTTCTGGTGGGGGCGTGGTCATTGTGTTGCAGTATGTACCGATAGTTAATTGAACCTTCGGCACACCACTGTCGCTCACGGGTTACACTGAACAAAGAGCATCGCGATAGTTATATATTAGTGTGATTTAATTATCAATTGTTTCCTCACTTCTTTATTGAAACAGTTGACAAAGGAGCAGAAGGGCAACACGATGGTACGGATTATCGTAGGTCATGACCATCACAGACACTGACGGCGGTGGTAGCCTAAACAAAGAGTGTGGTAGCTAGCCAGGCGGGCAAGCGGAACAAATATTACTAGTGACAAATAATATTGAAGATAATCTTTGCGTAAAAGCCTACAAATATTTCTCGAGCTCCTGTAGAGGTTCTTTCACAAAATGTCCTTCATCCTCATGACAGTCGGTTCTGTCAGTGTGGGATTGAGTTCAACAGCAGTCGCATCCAAAAGACCGAGTCTCTAGTTGATACGATACACGAACTTAAACAAACGCACTCGTCGGTGCGGGCGGACAGGCAGACAAATGTGATCACAAACATGACAAATGATGCAAGTATGAGGACGGTTGGATGGCGCGCCGCGGATCAGTACGACACCAATTAACTTGGATCATATCTGTTTAATCATTATTCCTTATATAAACATCGTTTGCCACCTATCGCACGCTGACAAATTTATTTAAATAACAAACAAACATATGTATTAGTAGCGAACCTGTTATTCTTCTTCACCCCATCATTTATTAGTCATAAATGTGATTGTTGGAAGGAAACTTTTACTAGGAAAAAAGATTTACTGGGAAACATAAAGCTGTCACTGTTTCCATGTTCCAAGAGATTGTATTGCCACGTAAGTTCTCACGAGCAACAAGCTAGGTGTAACGTGACACGTACTCTGAGTACTCAAATTACAATTGAGACTATAAAGAAACAATGTTATATGGCATTGATGAACGGTTTTATCCGCAGCGCCCAATTCCTGCCTTAAGTCTATTATGTAACGAAGCAGATCTTGAATCAGCTACTTTCCCCGGCTTCGAAATGATTGGTGCAATGGGGGAAATGGGATCCGTTAAACCAATTGGGCCGCTACCACTGCCACTAGCAAACTTTTAACCTAAATAATTTCTTATTCAGGATCTCTGAGAGAAAATCTTATTATAAATTAAGTTAACGACTCGGTACTTCCAGCTCTTGGAAAAAACTTTGAAAACTAAATTGTACATTAGATCTTGTCTCGTCAAAAACTCGTTACCAACTCGCTACTTAAGGCACTAGCGCGCCACTAATGTTTCCAGCTATGTCACAGAACGGTTAACACGATATATGTACATATATTGTAAGTGCTGCGGCTGGTCATTATGGTGAAGTGATGATTGTTTGGAAAATGAAGATCTCCCTGTAAGCGAGGGGGAGTGCTGTCAGACCAAACGAGCGCCCGAGCTGCATTCACAAACATGTGGATGATTTAGAAAACTTCGATACCCTGGTTCGAGCTCGTGTGACGTCAATATGAGACGCATGTGTGATGTCGTTTATTAGTACCCGGCATCCCGGCCAGCTTCGTACGGTTAACATCCACATTATAAATTCATTCACATCCCATCACATTCAATCTCAGAAAACGGATTCCATCAATGCTGTATCTTATAGACACTTTCAAGAGGAATAAATGATTCCTTCTATACGTAATACACGGCATACATGCTGAAGTATTCGTAGCGGAGGTTGGTGTCCATCGTGCGTAACCGACAAAGTTAACAGAGGTTGCGTTCAGGGGTGCACCTCCACTGTGCTGTTTCCACGCCTCGGAGGGCAGGTACGTAAAGGTATCATTAGAGTCGTTAAGCCACATCGGAAACTTCGATCAGTCATTGACCGTCTATCAAATCGCACTGGAGCAGCGTGGTTGAGCATCTAGCTACAAGCTAGCTCTGGAGCAGGCCATTAATGCAAGGACCGGCGTGCCAGCACAGTTTACGGTTATATTTCCTAGCTTGGTGCCTGACGTCAGAGCCGCCAAGTACTTAATTTAGCACGGGTATAGTATATAGTATTATATATAGTATTTAATCTTGCAATACTCAGCTTCGATCTTGGCGAATGTCATTAATTACAGCTGCCACGCGTCAAATGATGGGTGTAAAATGTTCCCTGGGGAACCTCCACCTTGGTAAGATTCCATAGTTCCAACACCATTGGAATTTCTTCCAGAAGGGTGAAAATTTTAATTTTAAATTTAGTGGCAAAAGATTATAGTATGGTGGAGTGTCTAAATGACAAGGACGCGTGGGAGTGATGCGCTCCGCTCCCAGTTCCGAGGAGGGCTAGTACAATTGATTGTACTTTATACATTTAATTTCTGTTGTTAAGTCGTATTAATAAAATAGTTTCAATGACTTATCGTATATCGTGGAAGTTAAAGGAAGACTAGGATGGGCTACTGACTCCTCCACTCGATTCCATTGGAACAGCATGAGGTATGCGGTAGGCCACCACTGCTGGGAAGAGGACATGATGAGACGGCGTGTGTGATGGATCATTACCATGTATTTGTGTGAGGCGCAGCCAACAGAAGGTACCGTCGACGAGGACACTTCTTGGAAATTAAGCGATGATTATTATAAGCTAAAAACATGGTTTATACTCACACAGCACGCGTGGCTACTTCGGTACTATACCCAATATAACTTCAACTCAATAACTTGATAGAACTTGAAGACGATACTGAGACTCTCATTTATTGCGCTCCGTTCACCTTTCCCATACAGGAGAACAAATAAAAGAAATTTCACATATATTCTTTTTATTATAGGTACTTCTTCGAAATATAAATATGAGCATAAAATAACTATATAGTACGTAGTTATGAATACAATATAAGAGACGATAATGTACACGAGACGGGAGGTTTTTCAATTAATATCTTTGGTCAACTCACACACGGCCATCTGAGCCCAAACTAAGCGTTAGCTTGTACTGTGGTGTTCAGGCAACTGATAAACACACATACATATGTATATACTTATACATAATTATATAGATATTTACGCCCAGACATATAGAACAAGCATTCCTGCTCATGAAAAAAAGTTTGACCTGGGTGGGAATCGAACCCACGACCTTCGGTGTAGCAGTCAGGTTCACTAAACACTAGACCAACCGGCCTGTCTGTTTAAAACAACTAAAGTTGTAGTTTGTAAGGCATGTTCCCGACAGCTGTTAGATACATACAGAACATACAGACGGATCGTAGCACGTTTTATGATATCGCTCGGAGTGACCCCCACATGATTGAGCGGTGCAACAGGTGCGGGCGCGAGTCGCCGGCGACAGAACATGTCGCCACCACACCACAGCGGTCTCCTTCGTGCTGCTACATTACGACGCTGCCTTGTCCTATTCTACAATCATTATGCATCCTTCCTAATACTTTTTTTTAAATTAGTTACTACATAGTTATATCCGCAGCTTCGCTTACCCACCTGTATTGTTTTTTATTACCAGAAAATCAAAAAATCCCATACAAATTTTCATCCCGTAGTCCAAGGGAACCCTGGTATAATTTTGGATAAAAAGTATCCGAAATGTTAAATTTGAATAGTAATAACTCGCTTCATCGAAAGTTGTCCACGATTTTTCACGTGATGCGCTTTCAGACAGACAATAATTCTCAATATTAGAATGCCCGTCATTAAAATTTTTAAAAAACATTAAATGTGGAGAAAAAAAGCACGATTGAGTTTTATTATAGTTATGTTTGTATGTTATGTAAAAATATTAAAAGATTTTTTTTACAAAGGTTGGCTATCTGTGCCAGTCAACCCATGGTGGAGATGAAACATTTATGGTAGGTGGCAAAATAAATGAGAAAGTTTGTGTGGTTGGTTGGATGGACAAATTGTTAATCCTTCACACAAAACCCACAGAACAGATCTGAATGACATTTGATACAGAGATAGAATAACGTTTGTAATAAGATACGGGCTACTTTTTACGAAGATGCCGCGCGGCCGAAGCGGCGGCGGGGTAAAAAGGTTTGACTGTAGTTGCGTAATACCTACGTAATCTGCTTGACATTGGGTTGTCGCTAGAATATCCTTGCGATGTCGACATCTGCGACGCTAGTAATTGATTTCAAAATATATCGAGTACCTGAATTATCTTGTGCCGGATAATGTACTTGTCGTTGTGATGTGGGACGTTTTGTTTGTTGAACGAGTGAAACACTGTCGCACCTGTCGTTCAAACTTGATCAAACATCGCGACAACATTAATAGTCAACTGTTAAAGATGCAATTCCATAGAACGCAGAAAACGTGAAGTCAGCGGCAGAACGTAACTGCAAACATCTAACTTTGTCGTATCAATTTGTATGTGATAAATTTCAACAGATCCCTTCGCTCGGCAACTGTCGCTTGCAACGCAGTCAACTGTCTCACTCAGACGATCCAGCATTACAAAGTGGTGCGGTGTTCCGTCGCCGTCGCTTCAAATGTCATCACTATCTGTGCCTAATGTCTGTAATTTGTCGCACCGAACACGCACCGAGCGCGACTCCGCGCCCGTGTCGTGCGGCCAGTGTACCTGACGCCGCGTCTAACTGCCGACGGCGACACAATGATGTTAATTTCCGCCTCCTGTAAAACTAATTAAGTGGCATGTTTGCATTTGCATGTTTCGTTAAAGGCCCTCAATTTATGTCAATTTATGCTGTTGTCGTCACCGCCACGTCGGAACTGTAAGACATGAGGGGGATCACGACTGAGCGGGAGGTTTCATTCTAATATGATCTTTCACATTACATTTGAGTTTTTAAAGAGACTAAAAATATTGTTTAGACTGTGACGCCGTTATTGAATTAAAGGAAATCTAATTCTAAATCATTGTTAAATGAATGGACCAGTTGAAGGAGTTATAACGAAATTTTTCACCTTTTTTCACCATCTTTTCACCGTTCCTCTTTAATTCAAACCGGACGGACCCAACACCACCAACGCGCTGCATACCAATAATTTTTATTTGGAAATAATTTGCTGAATGTTACGATCGAATACAAAATGTATAGTACTCAATGTTAGTTAAAACTCGGCTCGTACTCGTATATAAGTTGATGTTCGGCTCTTGATCGTCCTATAATATGTAAAATATGTATTTGATACACCTATTGTTTTAGGTATGTATAATGTATATATCAGTAGCGGGGCGACAAGTTACAAAACCATTTAATAGTATTGTAGCGAGGAGCCGCGAGCGCCGGGCCGCGCCGGGCCGCGCCGGGCCGCGCCGGGCCGCACCGGGCCGCGCCGGGCCGCGGGCTCGCTCCAGTACAACTCCGATTATAATCACAAATTATTATTTACTTAAATTACTTAAATTATTATTATACAACGAATATAAGCTGCGGTGTACCAGATAATTGGCATCCACGTGTTTTTTTTTCATATTTTTAAATTATAATGCGCTTATGACCTTTTATAACGAGGTGGAGAAATGTTTTTAATTTAAACTATAACGTTTATATATAAATGTGTTTGTTTTTTTAAATTTACCTTCACTAATAAATTACATCTCAATGTACTCCGACATTGTGTTGGATTGACTGTGAATATTTGTCGGAAACATTCATACTTGATGTCCATGACTGGCATATGTTTCTCGGTGTCATATCATGGTTGCGAATAGTACGTGGTGTCGCATTGTGACGCCGGCGGTACCAAGTGACGTCGGGACAATAGCCCCGCTCGCCCCGGCCGCCCCGGGCCGCCCCGGCCGCCCGACGTATCGGTGACGGATGGTCCGCAAGCACGAGCCGGCCATGTCGTACAGCTCCGCTACAATGAACCGTTGAGAAGTTTTGTTATAGTGATTTTTCTAATCATCGCTGAACATAATATAAATGTTTCTGTGAACGGAGTGAATTTTTCTGAAGACGCAATGAGCGTGTACGAGACAAAAAGAAGCAATCGCGCTGTATTGTGATGTGATATAAGTATATGTTCTATTGTTGAGCGAGTTTAGACATCGTATGAATTAAAAAACAGGGCTTTGTGCAACTTTGTGGCGGTGGACCCTCGAGCGAACCTTATGCCTTCACATGATCTTCCTAAAACTTACTCTCTGAAGGAATCGACCTAAAATACGGTTACACGATCAAGCCCCAATCACTGGTCCAGGGTCAGCCAGGAGCCGGACCCTCTCTCTCGCTTGTCACGCTGACTTCCTGGACATTTCACATGAACTAAGTCTCTCTATAAACCTGTCTGACTACTGAAACCAAACCCGATGAATAAAATAAATATGATTGGGGTACCTGCTCTCCTAACTTGACTACTGATGTACTTTCATGTTTGTATGACGTGGGCGTGATGAACAATGTATTCATAACGGGAAGGTGGTCGTACCGCTGAGCTCCGCAAATGTAGCGTGGAGTAAGTTCAAATGAAATAGACATAACGATGGCCCGGTCAATGTGAGCGGGCGAGGCGCGCGGCGTGGCGCGGATTCATATTTGGCCTCCTCCCAATTCCCGGAAATAATGTTTCCCCGTTAACGGCCCTGGTAAAGAAGGGAACATATCGCGAAATATTTTAAATAATTCCGACTCATGAATAAAGTGTTGAGTGTTACTGTACCAACATTAACAGTGAACAATGATCAAATGTCATGTGCAATCACCCTTGTGGATATTTATCATGGATGATATGGACACACACTTTTATACTACCTCAGGGACCACAGATTTCATAACAACTATGTCATTTTCCTAAGATAAATAATAAACATTTATTATTATTGCAACTCATGGCTGTCTCACTACTGGGCCATTCGCAATGATTTTAGTGCTGTACATGAAGCATACTTATACTATCATAGAAAATAAAATGGTGCAAGTGAATTAAATTAATGATTTATTCGGTTTCTGCATCTATTATAATGAATAAAACATCCATTTATCTTTTAAAGTTGACGTGTCTTTATAGTAATCCAGTTTGTTCTAAAAGTATGCATTATTTACGAAGGTGTTCAAAAGAACACCTTCGTAAATAATGCATGTCGAAAACGACATGATCGAAACTCTCAAATCCACCCAAAAAATAATAATAACTCATTCATTCCCAACATCTTTTTTTCATGAATATCTTAAAAAGATATAATTAAAATAGTTCGGTAACAAAAGGGCAGTCGCGCTTGCGACCATTCCACCGACGAGACCGCAGGGCACAGCTAGTCTTCTAATAAAAATAGAAAAAGGCAGTTCTATTCCCTGTCATGTTTGTCCTCGAAACCCTGCATTAGAGTAAGTAGAATGCATGGACATATTGGGCGGCCAGCGAAAGACGAATGATGATCCGATCTCAATAGCTGTCGGACGTCCATGATGGCCCCCGATACGGATTCATTAGGGAGAAGAGGCGCGCTATTGATTTATGATTTCTCAAGGATAACGTTTACCCGCAGAGGGCACTAGCCTACTATTATCCGTTATAAGCCTTTTAAGAGTCCATTCCAGTTTCCAGATAATGTGGGATTACTTTTGAAGTCCCAAAATGGATATAAGGATTGGGTATGAGGCTGCTCGCCTTCCTCCATCTCATCGATTTATAATTTTCGGTCGATTATTATCGTTCATTGATGAAGTATATTACCACTATCGATGGCTCCTGGGTCTCACCTCACACACGAGGGGGCTAAGAGCCTCCTCCACCATGCTGCTCAAATGCCAATTGGTGCCTCCAGGCTTCCAACAAGTCTCAACGGCATATGACTGTAACAACCGGAATGTACAGCTTTACGCAGGGACCCGTCGCAGCAGTAAGTGCTTTATATTTTTTACCAATACCCCGTTGTTGTTTAATTTCGCCCATCATTTATAATCGACGCAAGCCGCCGAGCACTTAACGTTTCATTACCATAATAATAGTTAACCCCCGCCAAGAATTGAACCCGGAACCCCTATACCGGATTGATTCGAAACATTGTATAACACCACAATGTGAACCAGCAAACATTTTGCATTTGGGGGATGGGAGCTGCTCGCGTCCGTGGGAGGGTACTTGAACAGTGAATTCCCCACACGTGTCCCCTGGTTAGTGCTAAACGAGCAGCAATTCCGGTGGTAGGTCATAACATCAACCGCCGGCTTTTGGTTACCACCCATCAGACAAAGCCATGCCGCCAAACGATTCGTCGTGTTCCGGCATGATGTCTGATGAAGCCGTATGGAGAATGGGTGTGAACAGTAGCGCTGCGTGTGTGAGACCGGCCTCGTAGAGTTGGATGTTTGCCGTGTCGGAAGCTTAGTTCTGGAGG
>DWJZ01002625.1:0-18979 GCA_018249125.1 Asbolis capucinus
TTTAAATACATACTTAAATAGATATTTCTATTACACAGCCAGACACACAGAACAAACATTCCTGCTCATCACAGAAACGTTTGATCTGGGTGGGAATCGAACCCACGACCTCCGGGGTAGTAGTAAGGTTCACTAACCACTAGACCAACCGGCCTGTCACACTATCACACGTCACTGATGTTGGACACACTTAGTAAATGTCTATTCACTTTTCTCTGGAAAACTCTCACATCGTACTTAGGTAGGAACACCGACGCAGGTAAGTTAATCCGTTCCCTCGAGGTACGCATTATAAAAGACGAAGAAAACCGCGTCGTTCAGACCCGAGGGATGTTCACGACATAAGGATATTACGGGTTATTCCAAACTATTCTACTAATATTGTAAACAATTTTATTACCTTTCTCGGGATTTAAACTACTGTACAGTAGTAGTCTGAAGCTCGAACAGACAGACAGACAGCAAATCCAAAAAAAAATGTTTTCGTCTCTGGTATATATTGAAATTAGAGCCTCCCTGCAATTCCAAAAAATATTTAACTTACAGAATTGACCTTGTTACCTTTAAGAGTTACAAAGGTTTTGTTTTCCTCATAAATCACTATTTGTTCTGCATTGTGACACAATTATACCATATTTTGTTATTTACAAGCTTTTATTTAATTTGCAGTGTATGTTTGTATATAAGTATATTTGTTTGTTCGGGTCAAATCTTGCAAGCTGAATTAGACCCACTTCCTCTTACACCACGGAGCGGAAATTCAGCATGAAGTTTCCATCCTGATCACAAATCATTTTTATGATTTGATACCATGTTCAAGATTGGCTCCAGACAAGTACAATTACAAGAGGGAACTCCTCAAAGGTTAACAATAGAGTTCTGATATTTTATGTGTTTCTTTGTATTATGGATCTATAATTAAATCTTGAGTTTTTAAATATTTTTAATAAACCATGTTATTTGAAAACATTTCATAAATATCACTTGAAAAAAAACTTTACAGTAGACAGTTCATCGACGATTTTAACTGCTGTGACGTGGCCTCTAAGAAGCATCAGACGAGAGAAACACTTTTCTGGTCAAATATTAAGCACCGCACGCGATCAATGGCATATGATATTATATAATTTTGAATCGACCAATTACGTTGCATTATTTCGTCACCGCCTCTTGCCTCCCCTCAGCGCATATTCAGTCTATTCCATTTCGTGATAGATTAATACAGTCGGTATTTAGTTGATAAAATATTCCTCTCTATTCGCCAGTGGTGTGACACGTCCGAACCAAAATGTTGTAAACTCACAGACACTCGCACATGTTGCTTGTTACAACTCGAGTAGCGTCATGAATATTCAATTAGTATTAGTGCTCTGTCGCAACGAATTAATCACAAAACTATAAATATAAAAATAAATTATGATACATGACGTTAAAGTTAACTTATGTAACTGCAGATTTTACTATTTTTATTTAACATTTTAATGAAAATCGGTCGTATTGAAAACCAATAACAATTCTTTCTCGAAACCTCTGTATTTATTTTTATTAACCTATACCGAGTGTTCGAAATTCAAACTATAAAACTTTAGAATAATCATAAAGCCATGACATAATATATAGCGTGTGTTCGAAATTCAAACCGTCGCGCGCTAATTCGTCATCCCGCCCTTTTATACATGGTCATTTTGCATAGGCAGGTACACGTTTTCTCGAACTCAACTTCCTAAATTATAGCAGCACCATACACGAAATAGTATATAAATTCCTGACACTATGTACCTATCTGATATTAAACGCTGAGCATCATTTTCAAGCCAAGTATCGTCGGGAACTGCAAGTGAAGTAACTTTTAGGTGGATTTCGCATTATCGGCATTTTCCATAAAGTGTTCAAAGAGATTCTTCTCGCATAACAAGACTTGCGAGGCAGGATTTAGGGATACCCAGGCGTCTCTCAGACGATTTAGTTTACACTTACAATCGACGCGACGTACCTGTATATATTGGTTTAAATGTATGTATACAGGTAAATTTTGTTAATTATGTATAATTTATTATAATATGTATAATTTGTCGATAAATTTTGTTAGCTATTGAAATGAAATAAAATGCATTTAATGAAATGAAGCGACACGCATTTAATTATTAGGAACCAAGAGCTCACTTAACAAAAATTAAAATATAATTATAAAAAGTCCCCACATCAACAATAAAATAATACCAAAATATGTATATCTACTATAAAATTAAAAACAAAATATTTATCTACTATAAAAATTATAAAAAAAAATCTATGATACATATTATGATAAAAATAATCTATGATAAGGCCTAAAGTGTCCATAGACAATACTTATCTGTCATCGACTTTCAACTTTCACTTATTTAACTATTTATAACCTAATTTAATAATAAACAATTTTCACACGGATTCCTATTTTTTCTCGTATTAAACATAGGCTATGTTCATCAGGAATAATGGGATTTTTTTTTTTAAATCGGTCCAGTCCTTTTTGAGACTTCAATTCAAACAAACAAACAATAAAATCTTTTATCTTTATAACATTAGTATAGATTTGCTTTTCGACCCAGCTGATCCTGGGATCCTATAACTAATTTTCATCCACGGCTTCGCTCGCTTAGTAGGTACATTAATAAAATATAGCCTATGCGTTCTTTCACACTATAATCTTTCTCTGTAGCAAATTTTATTCAGATTCGTATTATAGTTATTTCGTGAAGGAGTAACAAACATCCATCTTCACGAACTTTCGCAGTACAACGCGGACGAAGCCGCAAGCAGAAAGACAAGTAATTATAAAATGTAGTAATGATTTTAAAATAATAGTGTATAATAGTGTGTAATAATAGTGTATAATAATAGGCTAACATTTTTTCGTCCTCCATTTTCTCAACTCAACGCACGTCTGCTCTCGAGAGAGTCCAAAATAACGAAGTCGGTGGAAATTTTTACGGCTTCGTAACTCATCCTCAAGAGACTACTGACCCTTGTCACGTCTGTCTGTCCGCAATTGACTGTTTTAATGTTGCTTTGTATTATTTTACATGTACATATATATCGTGCAATCCAATTTTCACTCAAATACATATGATTAAATTACATATGTATGTACTTTTTTTTACCACAAACTCTCACCTTCAGCATGGGTTGACTGGCAGAGAATGCCACTAGGCACCCTTTGTAAAAATATCCTTTAAGGTTTTTTACATAAATAAATTAAAATGTTATAATCTGATTGGATTGTATAAGGCAGCGGTCGGCAACCTTTTGGCAGGCAAGGGCCACTAGGATATATAGCTGCACTCACTGCAGAGCCCAGCAACCCCCGTGTCGGATGTCATATTGACGGAGTGTGTCTCAATAATATTAGTTACGCAGACGACACGGTGTTGCTGAGTGCCTCTGTGTATGGATTGACAAAACTGTTGGACGTATGTTGGATATATCAGATGGCCATGTGTAAGTTGTCCAAAGATATGTGAAAAGTATGCCCACAGTCCTGGCTTAACGTATAACGTTAAGAAAAGCGAGTGCATGGTCTTTTAGGCCAAGGGGGAAATCACTGCCCTATACAGTACGGACCATAAAACTGTTCGGTACCCCACTGAGGTATCTCAGTTCAAATACCTTGGGCATGTGATAACCGTTGATCTGAAAGACGATGCAGACATAGAGAGAGAACGCAGGGCATTGTCTGTTAGGGCAAACATGATCGCACGAAGGTTTGCTCGTTGTAGTGTTCCAGCCAAGATTACTCTATTTAGGGATTATTGTACATGAGCTTGATCCACAGGCTGCTGTGGATCAACTACACGAAAAAACAATACAGTGCCCTGCGGGTCCAATATAACAACGCGTTCAGGATGCTAATGGGACTGCCTCTCTTCTGCAGCGCTTCAGGTATGTGGTGGGTAGGTGTAAGTGATTACTAAGATTAGGTGCTAAGGTTTTTGTATTTACTTACACTATATGATGCCATTTATTTCTATTCTTATTTTTATTTTATTATAAGGGATGTGTTATCCATGACACCCTCCTGTGTTTGGTGTAGGCGTGACCTGGCTCCAACTCATGGATGGCCCCCTATTGAGCAGGTTACTCCTCATACTGAGTAGGCTTACAGCATAGTCCACCATGCTGCTCCAAAGCGGATTGGTGGAGGGAAGGTCAACCCCAGAGTCGGAAAAGTTTATGCCTCCCAAAGTCCTCCGAAATTGCATTACGATAAGTATCTAATGATAACACCCGGGGCTTTGCATCACTTCCTAAACGCGAAAGCGTTAATAAATGTTTAATAATACTCATATAATACTCATGTCAGCCTTCAACACTCGCATTCTGAAAAATGATTCAAGGACAAGCCAATTTAAATATTTAGTTGAGTGAGCAAATTTACATATTCTCCCCCTCCCTGCATCCTCTCGATCACGTTGTTCAGCATAGCCAGTTAGCCGCTGACGCGTTTTCATACTATGATCTCATCTTTGCATCAGTAAAACTCAAACCTCCTTAAGCATGTCAAGGATTATTCTACAGCTAATTCTAATTTTCCTGACATTGATCTTGAAGCATTCCGTAGAGATTTTTCAATTTCAAAAGTTTCTGAGTTTCCTGTTTACCGACAATTAAATAATTTTCTGTGCACCCACAATATACTGTATACTTTCAATTCCGGTTTCCATCCTGGTCATAGTACGACTACTGCATTATTGAAAATCGCCAATGATATTCGCCTTATGATGGATAGAAAACAAATCACCGTTCAGCAATGCTTTTAACACCGTAGATTTTGATATCTTGATTACGACTTTAAGCTTTCTTAACATATCTCTGATTCCTGTAAGATGGTTTCACAATTTCTTGCATGGCTGCAGGCAAAGTATTCTTGTCCAAGATGTCTACTCTTCATGGTCAGGAATCTCCTCTGGCTTACCGCAATGTGGCGTGTTGTCTCCACTTCTATTTTCTATTTATATCAATTCGATAACCTTCCATTTATCTTCTCTCTACCACCTTTATACAGACGACCTTCAAATATACTATCAGTGTCACGTTGAAGATCTTGTTAAGGCTATAGGCTCTATAAACAATGATCTCACCTATATCTCAAAATGGTGTTTATTATATGGGCTAAAAGTAAATCCCCAAAAGATACAAGCAATTCTACTAGGAAGCATGAGGCAGCTTTTAAAGTTTAATTGGTCAACCTTACCACAAATCAATTTCGAAAATGTTACTATACCATTAAGCCAAAAAGTAAAAAACATGGGTATCTTTATAGACAGTCGTCTCACTTGGCAGGACCAAATTAGTGAAGCGAGCAGAAAGATTTTCTCTTGCATGGGATATTTTAAAAGTCTTAAGACTTTTCTTCCAGTTACGACAAAAATAACGCTTGCCACCTCTCTTCTCCTTCCAATCCTTGACTACGCTGATATTAGCTATATAGATCTAACAGAAGGGCAATTAAACAAACTTGAACGTCTCCAAAACGTTTGCATCCGCTTCATCTTTGGTATTCGAAAATATAACCATATCTCCGAGTATCGCGCAAAGCTCAAGTGCCTCTCTACACGTCTTTGGCGGAATATACATGTTCTATCTGCTTTATACTGCATTCTGTTTAACCCAAACACGCCCAAATATTTAAAAGGGAAATTTCATTATATGCATGCTTCACATGAAACTCACTTCCTCCGTTCTAATTTAAGCTTTGCTCTTTCCTCTTTTAGTTTCTCTTCTTCTTTCTACAGTAAATCCTTTACTGCCGTGGCTGTGCGATTCTTAAACTTCTTGCCTGTTTCAATTCGTCGAGCTCCATCAATAAATTCTTTCAATAATCAAGTAAAAGAACATTACTTAAAGCACGCTTAATCATTATTTTGTTTACACTCTTTTTTATTTCTATTCTTCTTTTTCACCTTTCTCTTATTACTCTGCCTTTGCTGTTCTGTACGTCTTCCTATTTTGCCTACTATAATTATAATCCAGCTATATGTCGGTGCACTTCTATCGTTTCCTATATTTTGAAATTCTAGAAATGTTTATGTAGGTTGTCTGGAAGAGATGGCTAATTAGTGATTAGACCGCCTAGTTGTACTAATTTCCTTAAAATGTTTCTGTAAACTTTGCTGGCGCACAATAACGAGGATTTGTATTGTATTGTAGTTAAATCAATTTCTCGTATTTTTACAATAGGGACGCTCTCTGCATTATGATAAAGCCAACGGCTGCTGGTTTTCAAGGCAACCCATTTTATGCATTTATCCTACTAATACTTGCGAAAATTTATGACGATGGATGAATGTTTGTTAACTACTGAATTTAGTTCAATGAAATTTACCATCAGGCAGGATCAATCACTAATTTATTGATTATAAAAAAAAACTAAATTTAAAAGGAAACCTATTTCGAATAGATTGGCTCAACAAACTAGCGAAGTATTAGTTAAAGATGAAAACTAATATTGCACAGCTAAACACACACTTGGTCGGTGTTTTTTTCCTCCAATAAATCTCACAGAAAATAAGAATAATTAATTAATTAATTAATTCAAGATTTTAAATATCTTGAATATTTATACACCGAAAAAAAAAGTTAAATTAAAATTAATATCGTAATCCTTATATACAACTCCTCAAGTATAAATCTGTTACATTTGAGTCTGTCTTTATAGTTACCTACTATGGAGTGGCCGTTTCTAATGACCTGGGTTTGTGTAATTAGGAGCTCAGTGGCTGCGTCTGCGCATTTCCAGCTGGTTCACCTCAAGCAAGGTCCTGTAAAAGGCTACAAGGCGCCTGATGGAGATTTCTTTGTCTTCTATGGAATACCATACGCGACTGCGCCCACTGGCAAGGACAGATTTAAGGTATAGATATTTTAAACACCATAATTATTTATGATTTATATGAAATAATCCAATAAACGAGCAGGTGACCCATGGGCTGATCCTTACATGGACATCAGTAACGCTAAACACGTCATCAGTGGATGTCGGTCAAACTAGAATTAAAAGCCACAATATTTCAACGTATATTATAGAACTACCTACTAAGTGACTTTCAGAATTAAACGGGTACGGAAGTCAAATCTAAAGCCAGAATTTAGCGATTTCCAACAGGAGAAGCCTAGTGCTCTTGTCTCGTAACTCCGTGTTAAATCTAAAGCCAGAATTTAGCGATTTCCAACAGGAGATACCTGGTGCTCTTGTCTTGTAATACCGTGTTAAATCTAAAACCACAATTTAGTATCTTTTTTATGATTTAAGCAGGCAATCGAGGAGACGGGTTACCTGATAGTAAATCAGCGCAACTCCTATCTGTCCTGCTACTGGGGTCGGGTTTACTATCACGATGGGAGAGATGTGGGGCATAGACCACCACCCTGGCCGAGTTCGAATCGGGAGACTTCACACAGCTTTGAGAACTCTTATGGACAAATCTCAAGATTGCAGATTTCCATACGATGTTGTCCTTCACCATAGCAAGAGTGAAAACTGTCCTCCATAAGTATTAGAAATAATAGTCTAGTTTCACTGAATCATTACCAGCCAGAAAAGAAAAAAAGAAAGGACGCAGTCGCTGCAGTTCTGTGGTCATTAATAATACTAACGGACCCTCGGTCCACCAACAAACTCTCTTTCCGAACGGGTGATAGAAGAAGATTCGGAATGAGAATGACTTAATGATGAGGAAAAAGAAGACAAGAACTTGTTCCCAAGCGTCCAGCTGGAAAATGATAAGTTGTTTGGCGCTTGCCTGAAGTAATAATAATATATATATTTATTTTGCTCTAGCTACTAGACGAGTTTCACAAAAACATAATAATGTAAATATATAATAATAATATCATGCCTAAGCCAATATATACTTTTTAAACTTGTCATGTTTGTATATCGAAAAATATTTTCGATTCCTGGCCGAGTAATAAAGCCTACGACCAAGCAGCCGACTTCTTTAACACTTTGTTAGTATTCTGAGGTATAATGTTATTTTAAGAAAAAAAGGTCACCTTAATTTGTGAACGTAAAAGTAGCACCAACCTAAGGTCGAACACGGGCTTAACAGAAAATTGTCTTGAAGTATGTTATAACTAAAGTGTACGTTTGTTTATAATTTAGGTGCCCAAAGAAGACGTCGCATTTTATACTAGCACATAACTAGAATAATATTTAATTTTATCACCTTACAGGCTCCTCTTCCGCCACCTGTCTGGCTAGATCCGCTGGAAGCAGTTGACAATGGTATTATATGCCCGCAAAAAGATTTTCTTAATATACTTCCTAAGGACAGGAAAAAACATGAAAATTGCCTGATAGCTACCATATACGTTCCTGATACCATAGAAAACAATATCCCTGTTGTAGTTTATGTGCATGGAGGAGCATACTTGTTTGGCTTTGGAGACTATATGACACCCAGAAACTTTGCCAAGACTAAAAGAGTGATAATTGTTACTTTTAATTATCGTTTAGGTGCTCATGGTTTTCTATGCCTTGGTACAACAGATATACCTGGCAATGCAGGTATGAAGGATCAAATAGAACTATTGCGTTGGGTAAGAAAAAATATTGCAAGCTTTGGAGGAAATCCCGAAGACGTGACTATAGCAGGATATAGTGCGGGATCAGCTTCTGTAGATACAATCATGCTTTCTAAAATGGCCAAAGGATTATTCAGTAAGGTTATACCGGAAAGCGGAGTTAGTTTAAGTACATTTAATATACAACTTAATCCGTTGGAGAACGCAAAACGATATGCGAAATGGTTAAATTTCACTGATCTCGACGACTTGCATGCACTTGAAGAATTCTATAAAACAGTGTCTTTCGAAATATTGACTTCCGTATATAGTTTAAATTTACCGGATTCTACTATAATATTTTCTCCTTGCATTGAACATGATGTAGGTGTTGAAAGATTTCTTGATGATAGTCCATACAATATACTTACAAGAGGAGACTATGAGAAGGTTCCGATATTGTACGGGTTCACAACAATGGAAGGTTTATACAGAATTAATATGTTTGATAAATGGAAAAATCATATGAACAAAAAATTTTCAGATTTCTTACCAGATGACCTTAAGTTTCCAAATCAGAAAGTAAAAGAGAAAGTAGCAGAAAAAGTAAAACATTTCTATTTTAGAAAGAAAATTGAGCCCAAAACTATCTTAGGCTTTGTAGATTATTTTTCAGATGTCCTCATCAATTATTCTACACTGAGATCACTTAAACTGCTTGTAGAATCAGGGAATGATAAAATATATTTTTACGAATATGTTCATGTTGATGAAAGTACTATCAAAATACCACATACAAAAGTACTAGGACCAGACCACTGTGCTCAGTCGTGGGGCGTTCTGGATGGATTAAATCTTACTTTTACAAATGAACTTTTAATATCGGCAAGCCTCAGTGAAATGAAAAATATAACGAGAGAACTTTGGTTAAATTTCATTATATCTGGGTGCGTACAAATTTTGCTTATTAATATTTTAATTCAGTGGAAAAAATCGTGAAGAGATTTCGAATAAATAAAAAAGGAAAAAGTATTTTTTTCTATGTAATTCGATTTTTAATAAAATTGTTTTATATTCACCTTATTTTCCAGAAATCCGACGCCAAAGGGATCGTCATTTCCAAAATGGCCACCAACAGGAGCAAATGGAATTCCACATATGGCTTTAGATAATAAATTAGAAGTAAGATATTATTTTGAACGGAATCTTGAACAGCGATATAGACTTTGGGACGAGCTTTACAAGAAATATTATAGGATGCCCATCCCACCTCAACCATCTCTACCAACACGGCGACCATCACCAGTGAAGTTGTCATCGGGATCAAATACACTAAGTATATCCTCGACAGCAATATCGCTACCGCTAGCTACATTTATTACTTTTTATTTAATAATGGAATACATAGATTTACGATCAGACTAATTAACAATGAAATCAAACATTATATTTAGTGACTTAGGTATACATATATATATATTTAATTTTGACTAATTTGTGAGACAGCAAAGACATAATAATTATTAGAACATTCATAATTGAAAAATGAAAACTTATTTATGGTAAAAACATTGAAACCTGCGTCAATAACAGTATCATTGTTACTTGCTGAAACATTAAGACCTGTATTAATTCTAAACTTGAGTTCAACATTTAAAAATTATTGGTCAAATCAAATAGCGCTTGCAATTTTCTCTCCAAAAACTGGTTTCCCGGCGAAACAGAAACTGCTTTTGGTGTACCGTTAATAACGTATTAAGTAAAAACAGCTTAAAACATGAAATAGAATAATGTCAGCTCATTAACCCAATATTGGGCCAAGGTTCTTCGCGAGAGTGGAACACGACCCACAATGCATAGCTGCAGGGTTAAATTATTGTCGATGCAGGGTTGACTCAATGCATCTCGTGAGGGTTATGATTTTTATATCTGATGGTAAGTGATCACCGCCGCTCATGGTCATTTCCGTCACCAGGCTAGAGTGTCAGGTATAGAAGAAGAAAGAGAAGAATGTATGGTTAAAGCAACAAACGCAAAAACTAAATATGATTTTAGAACTTTATACTCAAATATTTTGAGTATCCAACTTATGCGTTGCGAATATCCTATCCGCAAACGTCCCACCGAAGAAGACAGGCTTTACCTGTAGCGGTCACCCATCCTTCTACTGACCGGGTCGTTGCGACAGCACCGGATTATGCGCTTCAAAGAATGTAGCTTTACCAACTTTTAAGAAAAGCGAGTTGGTTAGAAGTATATCGTAACTTTATTATTTATCTAATAAATAACATACATTAAACAGGGATTTTTATTATTATTATAATTTGTGCAAACAATTTTTAGTAATAAATCTTGATTATCATTAAGTACGCTATTAAATATTTTACCAATATTTACTTGAATTGGACAACCCTAGTAGCGTGAGCAAACGAGTATACAAAAATGTAAAAACAATTTATTGTATTGTTTAAATCACTGAGTGGGGTTCGTGACTCAGTTTACTCGCGTCAAAAACTTTGTATTTTTCAGAATAAGCCTTTAATTTGACCATTTTGTAAAACTAGTACTAATTCTTTAAGCGAGACTTATAAAATATTTATAAACACAAGTTTTAATTATGGAGTCCTAATACAAAGAAATACATAAAATTTCATAACTGTATTGTTAACCTGTTGAGAAGTGCACCAGAAGCCAATCCTTAACGTAGTATCAGGTCATGATTATCGTAAAAACGCATTGTCATCAGGACGGAAGGTTAATACAAAATATCAGCTCCGTAGTGTAACAGGAAGTGGGTCTAATTAAGCTTGCAAGATTTGACCCGTAACAAACAAATATACTAACATACTATTATACAAACATATACTGCAAATTAAATGAAAGCATGTAATATAAATGTATATGTATAGTTATATTCCCAAATCTCGCTTATTATAATAATGAGAAAGTTGTTGTAGTAAAATTTCAATAAAATCATGATCTTTTCATCCACCGGTGTATTTACAAATAAAGAACTAACTATACGTCTGTACGTACGTGATGTAAGTGCCAGTAGCAAGCAAGTTGATTGGTATTGGCGCACGAGACTATAATGGTCCTGATGCACTCCGTCGTCGCTATCAAGCACGGAGATCCATCGTTCATACCCTATTCGGGAACACGCTTGGGCTAACACCTTCTGCAGCACCGTGTTGGGTAAGTGCAGTGTACACAAAGTAAATGGGTCGCAACGAAACACAGCTGAGAATACTATTAACATTATTTTATTAATACGCTTAGGTGAAGTGAGTATTTATTGTAGATTTTGCACAGCACCCGTGTTTTCCTAAAGAAATTATGACACATTCACATTCGTTCTATGAAGAGCAGAGGTTGGTGTAATAAATAATCCTCGTAATGATGTAATTTTTATTACCAAAAGTATTTGTAAAAATTAATTCCAAATAAATTTTACTTCATTCATTTGTTCATACGTTCACTCATGAAATTATTTGTCATTTGATTAATTCCCTCATTAATTTGGATATGTGATTTTCCGATGAAGGAAATACTCGAACAATACAGGATACAAAATTTAACCTCTTAAGTGTATAAAGCTGTCTAAATGAAATCCATTCTGTTTTAAAAGAATCTCAATCTCCAAATTTCAATACAATTCAGTATTCCTGAGTCAAAATATATACATACATTTGCGAACTAAAATCTATTTTAGGACGCCTTGAATTATTTAGGTACGTCAGCTTTTCAACTCACAAAGGACTTTCTAGCTAATTAATCTTAGTTTCTTTCGATTTTTTGAAAGCGCTGCATTCATTTTAGATTCGGTCTCATTCAGACCCATTCAACCTCATCTCGCTCGTACTTTATTAAGGACAAAGTCATCAAAATCATCATCAACGATTTCAACAGCTCGTCGCAAGCTGCTAACGAACGTTCGATCTCGATAACTTTGTTTATATTTCTAGTCGTATCTGTTTCATCGTTTTAGACCCAGATTCTGCCATTGCACACTCGTTCTTTTACTTTATATTAAAGCTCTTGTGTTTTATTATAACGCAATCAAGTTTTATTTTTACAATCAGAAAATTGCATTCCTAGAAAAAAATATTACAGGAGGAAATTTTTTATAAATATTGGTCTTCACCGTTTTAAGCTTGTCAAAAGTATTGATTTAAAGTCTAACAAATACCTCAAAAATGTTTACCACAGTGTGTTGAAAAACGTCACACGCCAGGCGTGTACATTCATCACTAAAAATTCAACTTTCTTGCCGCGCTCGCCTATGGCAGACGCTTAAAATATCATATGTACATAGTACATTAATACTGTAATGTACTATTATTGAATATGCGTAGCGTGTCATATTGTTGCAATTCTTCTGTCATATATAGCAAGATAACTCATAACTTTTAGCTTGGAGTACTGATTTTGATAATTCTCTTTTATTTGAAATCTCGTGTTTATCACGTAGTCGCTTTGAGCGGAGAGATGCTCAGATGATGTTCGCGTGTCATTATTTGCCGAAGTAAATTTAGGTCAATCTTTTTAATAATTAATTATTTCAGTTAGATTACAATATTTCGTAGAAATGTGAGTTTAGTTCACAAGTCAGGTCACCTTTTGCTTCATAGCGCCTATGTTGAAGCCAGGCCAGGCTAAGCACTAACACTTCCTTCACCTGCATTCCTTGTATGAAGAACTTCAGGTCAATAGGCTGCACTTGAAGCACTCGTCAACGCGTAGTTCTAACGACTCTTTTGAATGCAAACGAAACCATTCTTTTTTTACCGCAAACACTTTTTCCGTTTCTCTCTTATTTCGCATTAAAAATTAACGATGTAAGTAATTTCTAAATTAATCTCAATCAGAAACAAAAAAAAACCTGTCGGAGAAAAATAGAAAATGAAAAAAAAATAAAAATAAATTTCTAAAAGCAAGTTGTATTTCGCTGTGTGTAACACGTGACTATCCTTGGGCTGGGGTATCACGATAGGAAGAGTCATTGTCTACCACGCTGGACGTAGGTTTCACGCGCGTCTAAAAACTTTCGACGGACCTCTCCGGTGTGCAGGTACTCACATTTATCTTAGGTTTCAAGGTTTCATGTTTCAAACTCATGTCTTCGCGTTTCGGAGACCAACGTACAAGGCGTTCGTGGCTACCGTTACGTAAAATTTTGTAATTATTATCAAAACGAAACGCAGAAAATTCCACATTATTTCACACACAACATATTTGTATTTGTACAAGGCATCTTTTTCTAGAATACGCTACTTTCTGCAAAGTGCAAACTAAAGCTGCCGGCTAAGGATACCTTTATGCTAACTTTTATAAATAAAGACATTAGTATAATCTATATAAATATAAATCAATGCCACTTTTCGGTGTAATTTTATAATTCAAGAACGGGCTCATCTATAAAAACCAAATGTTTAGTCTTTGTCCGGACTAATTAGTAGATGGTTTATGTGAATTTTACACAATATCGGTAGAGTAGTTTTTAATTTATCACATATTTTGTATTTGTTAATGGGGATTTTACTGTCAAATTGAACCTTTTTTCAATCCACGCGGACGAAGTAGCTGGAGGAAGCTTTAGGACTACCTATATAATAAAATATTTAGGAAACAAAATCGGCTTAGTGTCAATCAGACCTCGCGCAAGTTCGTTATTTCACTTAATAAATAATAAGAGGCGCTCTATCAGGAATAGTTTTCCTTTTAAATTAATTCTTTACGCTACTCTCATTATTTTGTTATCAGACTTCCGTAACTAGATTATTTATTTCTAAGAAGAGAAGGTTACGATTTTCAAAGCTTTATTTTATATAGAGTTATAAAGATATCTCACACGATTTTGTAATTTTTTTATTATTTCTGCTTTACCAGTTGAAGCGGTGATAGCCTAGTGGTTAAGAATTCAGCCTCCTACCCGGACCGGGTTCGAACCCACGACCACCGGTGTAGTAGTCAGGTTCACTAACCACTAGACCAAGCGGCCTGTCAAAATATATGTATCTACTTCAGTTTTCTACATTAGAAGTGGACGGATAGACGGACAATAGAACCCTAAAACCAGTTTCATTAGTTATTTCGTTTGTTCCGTAACCCAGTTGGTAACGTAACAATGAACTGAGTGAGTAAGATAAAGACAGCCAGCTAATTAACTTCCTCAGCTTTGGTTATAATTAACTTCCAACCCCTTGACTCGTAAACAGAGTTAACATTCTGAAAGTGTTTTGAATCTGATCCAGTGGAAACGTGGTATAAATACACTGATGTCGACGGACATCTTCAGAATATACAAAGGCATTCAGAATAGGAAGGTTTTTTAGTAAAATTACTGTAAGTTAGCATAATTTATGTGTTTTAAAAATTGTTCCTATCAGTAAAGTTCTTGTAACTTGTGGTTAAAAAATACTTTTGAATATATATGACAAGACTAATGACAGAAATAGATAAAGTTGACCGTTAACAAGCTACCTCAAACAGACTCGACTGTACAGTGACAGAAAAAAAAATTGGGATTGTGCCACTCACCGTTGAGGAACTCCGACGTCTGGAGCCATTCTAAGTACGGCATCAGAATACGCTTATCATAAAATACATTAACATACATCGCAAATGAAGTAACAGAAAAATTTTTCTTTGTTTGTTACAGATAAATGCACCAACTTGACTGGACGTATTTTGAAAATTCTTTCGTCATTTTGTACAATGGAATGTTAGAAGCGACATAGGCTATATATTATTTCAGAAATAAAAGTATTTTTTCTGTCAAGTGATTTTTCCAAAATGTGAGCAGGGATTCGTTTGCTATATGAAGAGGATTTACAGTTCGCTGTGTTTCAACGTTGGCTCGCCAGGCGGCGCTGGTGGTCGGTTATATTTGCTATAGACTCCATCCCAGAATCTCACTCGTTTTTCTAACATAGAAGTCTTCTTTAGCTCCAGAACTTTATCCAGAATCATATATGGTAATACATTGGCGCCTACTGAAAGCCAGGCAGGCAACGGTGATGAGTCAGGAATGGGTTTTCTGAAAATGTATGTATGTTATTTATCCATTTATATTTAAGTCACTTCGAAGAAGAAAAACGGGCAAGAGTCGAATGACATTGTACACCAACCAACCCTTGGTGGAAGAGAGAAGCTCATGTATAAAACCCGAGTCATCTTGGACTGTGTACATGTTGTTATTTTACGAGTACTCACGATATTTGTCTTCACGCAGATATTTCGACCCAGTTGCATGGATCATGGTGAAAAACAAATATCGTGAGTGCCCTAACATTACATAAATCTCATGTTAGATGTTAAGAAAAGACTAAAAAAAATGCAAGTATATTGTTAAAGTTGTTTTAAACCGTCACTCCATTACGAAAAATAGTACGTTTTCATTTTTTATTTCATCCGAATAACCTCGTAAAAGCAATAAAAATTTTGTCAAATCAACGAAGACAATTGTTTTATTTCATAATTATAAAGTATATTTCTTACTCTATTTCGACAAAGTTAAGCCATATTGCCCTCATAGTCTTTTTCATTTCCTTATATTCGTCTGAAATATTGCTCTCATCCGCTATAGTAATGTTTAATCCACCGAGTACTGCGTCTGTTTGACCACAATGATTAGCACCACTAATATTAGCATTAACAGGGCTGCTGTCCTCAACATATGCGTATTCATAAAGATATATTTGGTCGTTACCCGCTTCTACTTGTAATCTGACTGATGTAAGCGTCGAATAAACAAAATGAATATCAGAAAAAAGTCAATATATCGTAATATATTTTTATTATCAATTGGTTTATTTCCAAAGTAAAATTCTTTTATTTTTGCGGCTACTTCTTCCTTATCGTTATTATTAAATTGTAAGTCAGCTGGCAAAAAGTCGGAAAACTTCCTGTTCATGCGTCCTTTCCAATCATAAAATAAGTCAATTTGTAATAATCCTTCCATACTTGCAAACCCATACAACATTGGTCGTTTTTCGTAGTTGCCGCTTTTCAGGATGTTCACTTGTTATCTTTATCTTCTAAAAACAGCACGAGCCACAACACGCTGTACCGTGCTATTCTGACAACTGTAGACAACATTATCATTTCATCATATCATCTTTACTAATATTATAAATGCTAAAAGAGCTCTGTCTGTCTATAACCTCTTCACGTCTTACCAACTGATCAGGTTTTGATGAAATTTGCTAAATAAAATTTGATGGCATAGGTAGGTAAAAAGAAGTACATATTAAGTATTAAGTATGTAAGTACATATCAAGCAACTTTTTGTCACGCAAACAGGTGTGACGGGGATGAAAGTTTCTATGGAAATTGACTGGGATGGGGAGGGGGAGGAGAGAGAGGATGGAGGAAGGGTGACGTGGACGTAGTCGCGGGAATAAGCTAGTCCTATGACTACTCCGATAATGTGACCCTACGTGTGGAAAATTATCAAAAAAATCGATATATCGCGTACGCTGTGGAAATTATTGACAATAGAGCAAAGTGACATCAATATACCGCGATACTGTATGTGTAATTAATAAAGTTATGTCACAATAACCACATCTTTTTTATAACTGTTTCTTCCAAAACGAAGCGAAGTTCTAGTTAATAATAATATTGAAGTGAACGATCATTATATTAATGAAGCAATTTGAATCTTATCAACATATTAACGATAACTTAAATAATACAGCTTGCATTATCTTACAAGATCCTATCACTCACTAATAACTATTTAAACCTGACTGTGAATCGTACCCGCGAGTCCTCCCTGTCAATGTCACTGCTATTTAACGGTCAGGGCCTAATTAACTGGCAGTTA
The DNA here is from genome assembly GCA_018249125.1 of Asbolis capucinus. Lineage (NCBI taxonomy): Eukaryota > Metazoa > Arthropoda > Insecta > Lepidoptera > Hesperiidae > Asbolis > Asbolis capucinus. Next base: position 17,375 of record DWJZ01002625.1, read on the forward strand.
AATTAAAATAAGAATTTAAAAAAAATAATTATACATATCTTAAGACAACTCATACATGGCTATTTGACATTTTTCAAACGCTAGTTCAAAAATGTATGAGGATGACATATATTGCGGAAAAACAGACGCCATATTTTTTTGCACCAAGCGTAATTCCCATACATTTTTGAACTATCGTTCGGCTTGAACGATAACATCAAAGACATTTGTCTAAGAGTCTAATCAGACGACTGATTAACATTCATAAAAAAAACATATTTACATATTTAAGTAAATAATTTAACTGGGTGTACTAGACAAACACACGTAAGAAACATTCCTATTCATCACAGAAAAAATGCCTACATGAAAATCAAAGCCATGACCTCCAGCTAAGTCATCAAATTAACTATCCATTAGCCCAACAGGTCGAGCAAATACTTGAGTGGGTATGATTTTCTTTAGTATTGTAGGTAGGTAACCTATCTGTACGTTACATGCGTGTCCTCACACCGTTTCTTCGATTGCGATAACAATTTATCACATTAAATAAACCGTCTTATTATAACTTCGAAATTTACTACCTAATTGATTTAGGCAAGGTCATTGTCGAAGTCAATGTCACTGTCCTTTCGCATATGTCAGAATGTTTTTGACATCTGTCTTTTAAGTTTCTCAATCGACACCAGTTGTCTATGGTTTAGCTTCTGCTCAGGCGCACAGGTCAATCCCCTGGACTACTAGGTCTACGGAGTAGACTAACTGGTCTACTCCTTGGTGTACTTCCTGGAGTACCTGTTCTTTCCCCTGGACTCCCTGGTCTACCCCTGAACTATCTATCCTGCTCACACTGTCTTATCTTAGTCACAACTCTATAAGGCCCTTCCCAACTTAGTTGAAGCTACGTAAACTTCCCTTTTCGTCTAGCGGGCTTCTATATTCTAACTACTGATGACGGGTCTCCCTGTGTCAGAGGAGGCCTAAAGCACACTCCCGCACGCTGTGCCAGTACGAATTAATAGTACTGAAAATAACCTCCGCCTTGTTATACAAATTGAAAAACAAATATTGCACAGCGAACAAAAGAAAAAAAACGGATAGTTCCAACACATCACTGGTACACTTTCATTTCGTAAAACACAAATAACGGATTGGCGTGATAAACGATCCGGAAAACAATGACGGTACCGCGAAAAACTAACTGCCACCAATTTTAAAACCCGCACATTTTTTATTCCATTCCACGTTGAGATATTTAAGCGCACAGCCGACTGAAAAACGAGGGCATTTCGAAATATGCCTTTGCTCGAATCATAAACTATTATAAACGATACCTAGGCCACGACTGTTAAGGAATGTTTACAAATACAAACTTTTAACAACGTTTTGACTATAAACTTTGAACAAAATTTTGACTACAAACTTTTGACAACAAAGTTTGTGGTAAACATTCTTTTGGAATCGTTTCCTAAAAAGTTTGTAGTCAAAACTTTGTCAAAACTTTGTACTGAACACCTTTACTATGGAAGCATTTTGATTACTTATATAGTTTATTTATTTATTTATTTATTTATTAAGACATACCAACAGCATAGTATACAATTAGGACATTTAGTAAAATAGTAG
>DWJZ01002626.1:0-18979 GCA_018249125.1 Asbolis capucinus
AAATATCACTTTTTTTAAATAGTCTTGTCTATTGTATTCAATACCATCTTTTATTTGTCTATGTATATTAATATTATAATGTTATATTATGTGAGATAGCCTGTTTATCGAGGAAGGCTATAGGCTGTTCACACTAAGACCAATAGGAGCGTAGCACCAATGAAGAATGTTACAAAATCTGAGGATTTTTTTCCTATGGAGTTTCGAAAAAATCTGTTTGTCAGAAACGAAGTCGGGGGTTAGCCCAAAGTAACAATTCCACGCGAATAAAGTTGCGGGCAGAAGCTAGTGTAATATAAAATATGTCTAAATATTCTGCGATCGAGCCATTACATAGTATCATAAAAAGATTGTAATGACAGAGATATCACAGAACAACAATATATGGGCATCATATATTCTAAACCTAATTCTCTTGTAACATGAAATGACTGGAAACAATAGAAATAGGTTATGACACCCAGCGCGACTTCGGTCACCTACAATGCTGTATTTTTTATTCCGTAGTTCATAAGTTTCACAAACAATGCGCAGAGTATCATTGCAGCACAATAGGGAGGTGGCAGTAATTACTTGTGCCGGCGGACGTACGTACGTACGGAACTAATTTTGTCTTGAATACTCCCTATATTATGATAAAATGCTAGAATAAATGATGAAATACATGAAAAAAATATGTATCCGGCTCGAAGGACCAATGTAACGGGCTGTAATTAAATGACATTATGATATTAATGATGAAATTTGATGGCAATAATTATATTAAAACTGAACTTAATTGGAAGTAATTATTGTATGGCAGATAAAATATAGCTATCGTGTTGATATTAATGACCAAAATAGTACCAAATATTTATGGGAGTTTTATAGAATGACGAAGTATCCCAACACCATTAATTAAACCAGGGTGGCTTCTTGTGACAAGGGAAATGTCATCATTACAATTATAACTTTTTTTACCATGAATAAGTAAGGGCATGACTACGATCCCGCCTGATGGTAAGTGGCGATGAAGTCTTTGACGGTAAAGTGCACTGACATATTAGATCCCTATTCACTGTTACCTTAAAGACATTTACATTGTAATCAAATGGAAACACCGACGCGGTCAACTTATTCCAGTCTTTCTCGCTACGATGGTACACGGTAAATAAAAGTCGAGGCTATTGCTACTATCTAACCGCGGCTTCACTCGGTCGGTAGGTATTGATAAAAGTAGTCTTATGTGTTTTTCCAGGCTATAATTTCTCTCAAATATCATTGTAATCTGTTTAGTAGTTTTTGTCTGAAGCAGTAACAAACATCCATCCATCTTTTCGCAATTTCACATGTATAATATTAATAGGTTTAAGCATAACTTTTAAACCATCTAAGTCCAGCTTTTCTGAATAGGCAAAACAACGCCAGTCCATTTTGACAAGCTCAAGCATTTAAATAATTTTTAAATTCAGAACAATTACCACAAACAAAATAACGAACAAAAAAAAATTACAAACCAGCCAATTTCTAATGACATTAACTTAAACTCAATAACAAAAAAGGAACTATTAAAATAATATTATAAACTGGAAACGTTAAACTAAATCCATTATAGGAAATCCGACTCATACACAGAAAATCCTTGAAAACCGTTCTGCTAATATCAATTAATGTTTACTACTGAGCCCACACGGATACTGAGAAAAGTTCCTACGGGAACAGGATGCAATATGGAACTGTTTACAACTTTGTCGGCGAGCTCTACATTGTAGACAGATATTCGCTTTAAGCCTGTTACTGTTTCACTCACAGTCGTTAACGATTACTTAAATAGCTCTTTAGTTATCTTGTATCTAGTTTCTGTACTAAATGATTTAACGACTAAATTCCTCTCGTTGTGAGTGGAGCAACGGAGACCGTATACAGGACGTATTGGGCAGAACACAAATTTTTGAAATAATCGCATTGACCGACTAGTCGGCCTCTTCACAAAGGACTAATCGGCTAGACGGTCACATTTATAATTATATGTAAAAAACAGTATTAATTCAGTTTTACTTAATCTTACTTTAACGCTACATTTAATTATATATTTTTCTGCTTAAAAAGGCCGACTAGTCAGTCCCTTCACAACCGACTTATCGGCTAGTACGTCATAGTAATAATTACACGTAAAAAATCGAAGTCCTAATTCAGTTTTACTTAATCTTACTCTTACTCTAATTTTTATTACTTTTCTGCTTAAAAAAAGCAGTTAAAAGATTGAATGAATAAAGTAATAACGTCTTCCACCCAATGCCCAGCTGGGTTATCCTGGAAATGACACCCAGTTAGCACTTAGTGCCGTTAATAAACGAAGTTGTAGAAAACTAAAAGTCTTTGAATAGCCGACCTAGAGAAGAACGCTTGAACAAAAGAATTCATTTAAGTTTGAAAGGAAAAGGTTTTGAATAATTGAATAATTAAAAATAATTCATCAAAACGAAGCATAAAAGCCAGGGACATTTACAGATTTTAATTCGACCCAAAATTGTTTTAACGTTGAGCGACTCAAAAATTGAGATGTTACGAACGAAAAGGGTTTAATTAGTATGAAAATATGAAATTGCTTTTATAACTTTTCTGAATAGTATATTTATGTAACGTTTGTTTGAAAAGGATTAAATTTAACAACATGATCCTTAAATTGGCATATCTTTTTAGCTACAACAAAACATTTCGTTTTTAACTTGTTGATCTTGTTATAGATAAAAGTTTGTCAAAAAAGTATTGGTCAACTAACGCCATCTGTTATGCATTAGGGTAAACTTTGTAGCCTCCTTACTTCGAATAAATTTCAGTCTGTTGAAAAATACCAGTGTTTTATTAGGTTATGGGTCCAGACTCGAAATTACTAGGCTTTCTAAGCTTAGCTATTACAAACAGTGGCAATCGAACTCTGTCCCTTCGACTTGGTATTCAAGTTTACTAACTAGAAAGACCAACGTCCCAGTCAAAAGTCCCTTATTATCATCTCAACCCATCACGGCCCACTATTGAGCACGGCTCTCTTCTCTGAATAAGAAGGTTAAGGCCATAGTCCATGCTGGCCATGTGTGGATTGGCAGACTTCACACACCTTTGAGTTTTGTAAACTCCCCGGCATGCAGGTTTCCTCACGATGTTTTCCTTTACCGTTACAGCGAGTGACATTTAAATGCTTAAAACGCACATAGCTCCAAAAAGTTAGAAGTGCGCGCCCTGGGATTCGAACCCGGACCTCCAGAGCAGGAGGCCAAATTCTTAACCACTAGGCTATCACCGCTTTTTTCAGTTTTTTTTAGTAAAATTATCCTAGTAGTATTATAAACGTGAAAGTTTGTGAAAATGGATGGGTAGTTGGAAGGCTGTTAATTATTCTTTCTCGCAAAAACTACTAAACTGATCTGAATGAAATTTTGCACAGGGATAGATTATAGTCTAAAAAGACACATCCGCTGCTTTTTATCAACACGTGAGGCGGTCGTAGCCACGGGCGGAGACTAGTATACTAATATAATTTTTTTATGTTTTACCTTTGTAACGCAAGTTTAATTGTTCCAGGGTTGCTATCATGGGACTCTGGCGAGCACCAGGTCGACTTGGAGAAGGAGCTCTCCACCCTCACGGCCCAGGCACCCGAGGGGGAGGAGGCTCGTTATGGTAAGTACCCAAAAAACCCCTAAAATCATTTTTTCTACTTAAAAACGTCGTAAACGATCGAAAAAGTTAAACAAAATTCGGCGCAGTCAGGAAGAGGTGACCGCTAGTGGCAAAAACTTTGTGAACATCTTCCGTGCTTTGGAGGCCACGTAAAGTAGTCGGTGCCGGTTGATATCGTTAGGTAACAGTCGTTACGCCCTATTGGACGAATTCAGACGATATAAAATCATAAAAAATGTGTATACATACCCATGCCATGTGATTTGGTATTTGTCATTTGGCAATCCCTAGGCTAGGATGTTGACGAACGGACGGACGGCCATAAAGATATACAAAACTATAAGGAAGTAAATTTGCTACGTAAACACTGTGCTCCACTTTCAATATATAAGTTAATGTCTGTTGGTGAGTTTGTTTGACCTTTATAGACTCTGAAATGGTAGAAGATAGAGCTCGGATATCTTTAGCAATTTTGTTCAGAATTTTGGTACCAAAAAGTACTGACATATAATTTATGAGTTTACATATGCGTAGTACGTATCAACGCGCGGCGGATACAGCTAGTTACGCTGTAAAGAAAAAGATATTTTCAAAATACAGATTTCTTTCGATCACTGTGTTACACTCAGTCTAGCAAAAGTAATTCTAACATTTATATAAATTATATGACCTGAAACATGACGGGTTTTAGTAGCGTTACATAACGTTTGACGAATCTAAAAGCTACGGTCCACTTCGTAAACCCGTGGAAATGTTTGTTGAAATATACAGCATTTCTAACCCCTAAGCATTTATTAAATTAGTGAAGTCAATTTTATGAGGGTCTTACCAATATTTGGTTATCGGAAGTTTAACTTTACTCACTAAAACACTCGGAAAGTTAAAGAGAACGGGGAATAGTCATTTACTAAGTTAAACGCAGTTAGAGCCTAGTGGGTCGAACTTCTCGAACGGGAGGTCCTGTGTTCAAATCTACCTCTAGTTTTCAAAGTTGTGTGCATCTCATAAGTTGGTTATCACTTGCTACGGTTAAGGAAAACGTCGTGAGGAAACCTGCTCTCTTTTGAGTTCTACATAAAGATCTCAAAGATGTGTGAACCAATCCCCACTTGTCCAGTGTGAACTATGGCCCATATCCCTCACATGACTGGCGACCCTTAGTCCAGTAATGGCGCCCAATCTTAAACACCGCCACTACCCATCAGATGGGATCAATGTCAAACATTACCTTATTCTAGGTAAAAATAAAAGTAATGCTAGTTATGAACCTGGGTGACTTCGAGGTCGCAAAATGCATGGAAGGCCGATAGTCGCAAACATTTCTAGAGTTTTCCGTGCTTCAGAGGGCACAGTTAAGAAAATATTGCGCGGGGCACATTAAAATTATGTCGCAGGCAATACTAACAAAATTCATTCTTCAAATCATCCCAATACCTTTTGCATGATATTTTTATCAAACTTCGTACGTTTTTTTTAAATTTATTACAAAAAAAAGAATCTACTTATTTTATCAGATAATAATTCTCCAATATAAGTAATTAATAATTATAAATCTCATAAAATTTCAGTGTACCTACCTAATAAAGCGAAAATTAATATTTCATAAACTTGCATCAAATTTCTTTAAGCATTAAATTAACGATATTGAATAATTTCGAAATTAATTTAATTGAATATTATTCTATTAATTAAGTAAAAGAGATCTTACTTTAGTTTTCAACCATTTATCATATATTCCTCGAACTTATATTAATTTTATTCACTTTAATTATAGCCTTAGAATAAGTGGCCTAATAAATTAATTATACACAATTATTAGTATATTCCTAGAGCGGCGATTTGTGATGATCACAAGTGATCGGAAAAAATAGGCAAAGCAGGTGCAATCGGTAGGATGAAGACAGCCAGTGGCAAAAATTTCATGAGCGCTTACGTGTTTCGGAAGGCACGTAAAATCGTTGGTGTCGGTGAATAAAAGTGATTATGAGCTTACTAAACTGAACTAAAAAGCGGTGATAGCCTAGTGGTTTAGAATTCGGCCTCCTACTCGGGGGGTCTGGGTTCGAATCCCAGAGCGCGCTTCTGGTGAACGAAAACATCGTGAGAAAACCTGCATGCCGGTAGTTTGCAAAACTCATAGTTGTGTGAATTCCGCCAATCCGCACTTGGCCAGTGTGGTGGACTAGGGCCTTAATCTTCTCATTGAGAGAAGAGACTCGTGCTCAATAGTTGGCGGTGATGAATTGAGATGATGAATCTGAACTGAACAAAACATTAGAATACTCCGCCACGCTGCTCCGATGCGGAATGGTGAAGAGACCATGACAATCAGGATCCCTGTTCACAGTGTGATAGGCGTCAACAACGCTGGCCAAAGCAAATTGGCAAGACTTCACATCTTCGAGAACTTTGTGGGGAACTGTAAGTACAGGTTCCCTTACAATGTTTTCCCTCATCGTAGCATGTGATAAATTAACTTGAATATAACTTTGAAATTTAGAAAGGCAAGATTTTGAACCCGGGACCATCTAAGAGACAACCTGTCAAACCATTAACCACTGCGTTGTTAGAATTTTTCTTTGGCATTCAATGTTAATGCCCACGGCAAACTGAAATGATGTCATATTGCCCAAAATTCAGGTCATTAGATAAATTTGCCATAACTTTTTTATCACGAAACCTTTCCGAAATGACGGTAGCAAGTGCGCTTGACAAATAAATATAATATGTATTTGTCCCCGGACCGTTTTGTTGCGCCGTTACTTTTAATGCGAAAAGCGGAAGCTATAACTTATTTCTTCTGGTCTTCATTTCAGTCCGTTCGTTTGTAAACCATAAACGATCGTAATTTCGGACCTTTTTTCTGTTATGGCTTGTGAAATTCGTTGTTACCAATTGAAAAGCAAAGATATTGCTGCAGAACTGTTGTTTGCTAATATTATAAATTCTGTCTGTTGCTTTCATGCCTAAACACTGAACTGATTTTGATGAAACTTGGTATGGTAAAATAAGATTAGAGGAAAATCGTAGGTTATTTTTTTCTGTGATAAAAGGTTTTCAAGAGGTCGAATTAAGAGATTTTCTTATTATCAGAGAAGTTCTTCATTGTTTAAGGTAAAAGAATAGTAGAAAGAATTTATATTTATGACTGTGGAGTTCCGAAAAATCTCAATAAAAAAAGTCTCAAAAAAAAAGCCAGAGAAGAACTCTTATTTCTCTGTTTATTTTCTATATATCACTGTACTACCTTGTATTTTCATACTGAGCTAAATTGTCGCATTTTATACATACCTCGTAATTTAATGCAGGCCTCTTTGCTCTAAGTTCAGGTTTACGATTCTTTATACCGCGTCTTGAACCAACCTCTTAATTAAGCAAACGAGCCAGTCTGGAGCTTCGTCTTGAGAAAGCTTAAAAAATATTTTTATACTGGCTTTTACGAGACGCGAAATTTAAGAAAACTTACGCCTCAACATTTTTTATTTTCACTGGATACATACCTTCAGAAATATCTTGAATAATAGAAATTTTTACTTATTAATTATCTACTTCAAGAGATGTTGAGTTCTTAACTTCTCTATTTAATGGTCAAACTCACCAAAGGAAGTTTGAGAAATCTTACGCTGCTAAGTCTTCCATGCAACTTAACAATAATTGCCTTTTAAAGTTCAGCGGAATATGAAATCAATTAAAAATTATTTGATTAATAATAATATTTTCTAAACTCAAGTTCCTTTCGATTAAGATGAAACTTTATAAATATTATAATTATCTTACAGCAAACATGTTCCACTGCTGAGCTCGAGTCCACACTGTGATTCATTAGTGTGTTCATTAGTCCACCTCGCTGGTCAACAGTCGCACCTCTGATAATTTTATGGGAACTATCAGGAGTGCAGGTTTTCTCACCATATTTTCCTTCACCGAAGCGAATAACATACTGCTAATTGCATATAACCTTCAGAATTAGAGGTACATGATTCCAACCCAGGCCTCCTATCCGAGAAACCAACATTCAAATCATTAGGCTATCACAAAAACCAACGTTCAAACCTTGGTTTGTAACACAACAATGTTCAAATTAAAAAACCAATATTCAGAGCAGCAGTCAAATGATAGAATAGACAAAATTGCCGAATTAGGTTTTGAGAACGGCAAAGCCCAGATCCTGAGACAATTTAGGTCGATAATTACAAATGGAATCGAATTCACGGCTAAAAGCAATGTTAGGGCACGACCAATTGATGTCCTTGGGATTGTCCAGACTGGAATGAAATTGGATACATTTGAAGATGCTCGACTGGGTACAAATCACAATGATTTTCACGGACCTCTATTAGTTCTCCAAGGTGACCCTTTCACGTTGATAATAGAAATCTGTCCATCTAAATTGCTTGCGGATTCAGTTGTGGTATTTTGGACGTTGTTGTATTGTCTATTTATCTTTGTATTTAGGATTTACTTTTCACGATATACGCTTCCGTTATGCTCCCCTATAGTATCATACTATACTACCATACCAACAATTTTTTACATTAGTGCGTGTCATTTCGTCATTTCTTTAATAATACCTTTATCATCTTAAAGACTTAATTACACGTGCACTTCTACTTGTATTATTGTTCCTATTTTGTTTTTCTTCTTTCTGTATTACACAGCACAGTAATAATAAAATTTTACACTATTCCTTTATTCTCGTATATTTCAAATTGCATACTGTCATATGTCATTTCCTACTTTGCATGTTCCATTCCTCGTAGGAATTGACTTACTCTCAAACTAACAATGCGGCATTCACTGTTTATTCGATTGTAAATGTTTTCATCAAAGTTTCTAGGCAAATTGGATTGCGTAGCCTACGTCGTAACATCCGGAATCCATCTTAACATTTTTATTGTCATAGATGTTACATACTGAATACAAAAACGGGATCCATTATAAGACCCTAACTGTAAAAGAAATTTTGAAAATCGATTCACAGATGAGGATATACTCATATAATTATTTTTTTTAATATATCAGGAAAATTCACACACAGCCATCTGACCCCAAACTAAGCGTTAGTTTGTACAATGGTGATCAGACAACTGATAAACATATAGTATGTACATATATTTGTAAAATACATACTTATATAGATATTTACACCCAGATACAGAGAACAAACATTTCTGTTTGTCACAGAAAAGTTTGACCAGGGTGAGAATCGAACCCACGACCTTCCATGTAGCAGTCAGGTTCGGTAACCACTAGATCAACCGGCCTGTCATTTACATTGAAATAAACTATATTTTTATATTCGAGTTTTCTTAGTCATTCAAAAATAACACGATAACATCATTTATACTTCCTTTACTGTGTTATATGAGAAATAATTCTCCTACATTTTATAATACGCTATAACTTTTATGCTTAAGAAATTAGCATTGTAAAACAGAAAATTGCAGCTCTCACCGACGTAAGAGCCGTTACTTTGGAGTAAGTTGCAAACTCGATAAAGTCTCATTATCGCTACGTGGAACTTAATATCTAGAACATTACCTACATCTGAGTTTGATACAACTTTATAATGTCAAAATTCCATCCAAGAAGCTACATGAGCATCAAGAACATTAGCATTGTATTCTCGTAGAACTAAATTTTACTTAATGTTTGTAAAACATTTCCTGAATACAAACATATTGAGGCAGTATCGTATGGCTTTGTTTGCGAAAGGATTATTAACTTTTTTTTAAGCCCGTCTGGGTAGTTGTTACTCTCTTGCTTAAGTTAGTAAAATGATTCGTCGTGTTCCGGCTGGATGCTTGAAAGCTAGTTCTCTTCTTTTTTCCCCATCCTTCAGTCATCCTCCTTCCTTTACTGCTTCTGTCACCGTCCAGACGCGTTATATCATTGGTGTGTCTGTGATTAGTTGGTGTCGTTATTCTACTTTCTTCTATATCGCTTTCCTTGTTTCTTTCTCTTACCTCCACGTGTGGGATAGTGAACAACTATTTTATTATCCCATTTGTCGTATTTTGTTTCGATTATCACTTTTTTTCACATATTAAGAATTTCAATATATGTACATAATACTCGACCTATCTTCGAAACCTACCAATGGGTTTCAAGTTCACCTTCTAGCATCAACTTAAATTAATTCAATAAACTAAAGAGAAGGATTTGCACAACCGTGCTAAGTACGCCTTCTCTCATGACACGTTGAGATGAAATTCAAAGGTAATATCATAAAGGATTCTACATATTGAAATAATTAGCGGTTGAAAGTATTAATCTTATGAAACTTGACGCGTCAGTATTATCGTATATTCTGCTCGAATAGCTGTGAAACTATGAAATGTTTGACTGCCCAAAATACTAAATCATATACGAACCATTGACTGCCCGATATCAACTATTCTCAGTATGGATGCTAAAACTGAGAACGCCAATTTTGCTGTCGTTGAGAAAATCTCGGAAAGTATTTTTCGAAGGTAGTCGATTATTTTGAGGGACTTTAGCGTACTCACCTATTTTATAGTTAGACGTATAAACGACTGATTTTGAAGGCACTGGCTGACGCTTTCCCGGTTGAGACTTGAAAACAAATGATTAGAAAAGTAATAGACCTGTAGCCTAATTGTCAGTGAGCTTGTCGTGAGAACAAGTAGTCCTTGGGCGAATCCGAGACAGATATATATGTGACAGATAAATATTTATTGTAAGAACAAGTTAGTGCTCTCTTTGCCACTCGTGATACTGGAATTTTTAGTGGGGGAGTATATAAAGTTTATAAGCTTGTTTCACTCACAAGATACATTACTACGCCGCAAATATCGCATGACCCATAAAATTCTATCGTATGTACTAGAGGAGCAAAGATACCCATAGCGAAACTTAATGTAAGAAGTCCTTAGTCAAATGTTACGGTACAGCGTCCATAGTATTTGCTTACTGAAGTTTATGAAAGTAAAAGACGTTAGCAAGCTAACATTGTTATCTCTTCCAATTGAGTTGCTTGCCAAAATGGCATTCAACTAGAACGGCTATGCTTTAAAATTGCGATAGATGTAACAACCACAGAGGGAAATATTGAAAGAGGTAAACAAAGACGAATAAAGTTAGAAATATAACGTGAATTAAAAAAAACAGTAAATAAACATTACGTGTTCACTAATAAATAAAGGCACTCAGAATGCTGAGCAAAGAAAATCCTGAATAAACGCATTAAGATTTAAAGAAATTTTACCCCACAGGATTCTTTATTTTCCGGGCATACAAATATACTTAAGTCACATATTCCGTATTGGTCCATCATCCACCATTCTGGTCATTGTGCTACGTTTTGGTCATTGTCAGAGATAGCATAGTAGTTAGAACCTGATAGCCTAGTGGTTGGAACGCTCTCTCGAAGGTCCTGGCTTCGAATCTTGCGGCGCGTACCACTAATTTTCAAAGTTATGTAAGGTGAACAACATCGTGAAGAAATCTGCACTCCTAAGAGTTCTTCTAGTTCTCAAAGGTGTGAGAAGTTTACCAATCGATACATGGCTCGCGTGGTAAACTATGGCCTGTAGCCCTCACATTGAGTGGAGACCCGAGTCTAGTAGTGGGACAATTATGAGTTGCAATTATGAGTTTTAGGTTTTAGCTCAGACGTTTAATCGTTAACTCTAAATTCATTACCTTGATTCAATATTACACAACTTAGGTTACACTCATGAATAAGCCTGGCAATACAGATATGTGTATTATTTATTCGTGTACGTACATTTCCACCTTATGTTACATTTCTCCCGGCATTAAACCCAAGGTTTTCTGCGAACAACGTAATCCGTAGACCCACAATGTAGTATAATTCGTTTACCGCATCAATCCGATTATCCGTGTAATATTGTAATATTATGTGCTCCAATACCTAGGATTAAATTAAGTTTAGTACCACAAGCTACGCTGATTTTCGTATGTATAAATGAGGCTTTATTTGTGGAAGTAAACGAGTCTAGTTTACCTTATATTTGGTTAACTTGTCTTCTTCTTTCTTCTCATTTTTAATATATGCTTCTTTCCTTTCTTCTTCTGTCATCTGCACCGAATCAATATATTATTGCTACGTCTGAGATTCATTTGTGTCATTATCATAAGGAGTTGCCTTTTGCTTTAACGTGGTACTTTACGTTATATCTTCTTTTTCCTTCGTTGCTGGCAACGTGTTGGTGGCATCCGTCTCCTCGTTTGCCTGTACCTAAAACAAAAAATGAACACCGTAGGTTTTGTATGTTGTGATTGATCCCAAATATATCAAGCGCAGTTCTTGATACGTAAAATGTGCATAAAAATATCCAATTCGCCAACTTAAAATGAGGAAACAACTAATAGGTCATAAATGCTTTAAATTTTTTTTTAATATAAGAAACATCTGTGTTGCCAATCTTCAGAAACTTTAAACATCAATAAACAGTTAAAAGTTGTCAGAATAGCGGAAATTTCCATTGCTATTCTGGTGCAATTTGCGAAAAGAATTGCGCTCAAAATTTTTACCGAAAATATTTCACAAAACCTCACTTCAGGCAATGTAACCTGAGCTCGGATGAAAATATAAATCCTAACTAAAACCCCAGCAGGTTTCAGGAAAAATTATAAGTATTTTAAATGCGGATTTCACACCGAATTGTTGGGCGCAGGATATTAATTTGGCGATAATTTATCCCTCTTTTTGTTACTTCTTTGTTTTCCAGTTTAATCTGTATGCTTGATAAATGTGTTATGTTCCATTGAATATTTTAATTAACGTTGTCTCTGAAATATTCCACTGGCATCTCATTTCTGTTTGGAATTCGATTTTTGTCATTATAACTTTCCATCATGCGTTTAACGGTTCTAATTCTTTTTCGAAAAGATAGTTTTGTTAATTTTTTTTGTCATGTTTTTCGCGTGGGAGGATAGGTTTTTTTTTTATCTCAGCAATATGATTGACAGGCCGGTTGGTCCAGTGGTTAACGAACCTGACTGCTACACCGAAAGTCGTGGGTTCGATTCCCACCCAGGTCAAACTTTACTGTGATGAGCAGGAATATTTGTTCTGTGTGTCTGGGTGTAAATATCTATATAAGTATGTATTTAAAATAATACATGTATGTTTATCAGTTGTTTGATCACCATAGTACAAGCTAGCGCTTAGTTTGGGATCAGATGGCCATGTGTGAGTTATCCTGAGATATTAATTTATCTCATATATTATAAACTAAAATGATATAATCCTATAATAGATGTATCCTTGGACGACGTTCATCATCATATCAAATGGTACATAGCCCACATTAAAAACTATAACACTAACCAATAACAACTCATGCGATACACCTTCATTTACAAACTTCTGCCGCTTGCGCTAAATATACGTCTTCTCTTTCATATCAACCTTAACGAACTATCAACCTCAACGGTTAACTTTCATTTAGTTTCACTTAACAGCCGTCTTCATGCACCAATACTCTCGCTCGCATGACAAATATTTTTGGCGCAGTGCGGGAAGAATACCCTCTCTCAAGTTAGCGGGCGCTTTATGTAATCTGTCGGACGCCTGAGCTGAATCTATGATTTTCGGTCTTTCTTTATCTTGGTTTGGTATCCTTTTATCTTTTACTTAAATCTTTTATTTTAAATTCAAATCATTTATCTTTTTTATCTATTTACTTTTCATTTATTCCGATCGTTCGCTTTATCTGCTCATTCTGGCAGTGATTTCAAATCCTTTGTGCATTTTAATGACATATATGCATGTTATTAACTTGAGTTAGCAAATATTTGCAGTATTCTGTCAATTCAATCAGTAGAAATATTAATCATACTGCATTATAATCATGTATATGAGCAATTTTGTTTATGAAAATCACGATACGTTGCAATATTCTGTGTAACATGAAAAAGTATTTCTAATGTAGTCTTATATAAAATTCCTCAGGATATTGAATAGCAACATCGACACGATGAAAAGCGTAACTAAACGAACATAAAAGAAATTTCGGTCGTATCATATTTTACAATCAACAAACAGAAAAAAATACAGCTTAACACATACGGTCCCTATATAATACAAAAGCAAGGTTTGATCGCCTCATCTTCAACAAAGACCAACTTTCATACAAAAGTCCATATTTCAACTCCTTTAAAGCTTTTTGCAGCAAAAAGCAACCTACGTGCTTTCTTAAGTTCCTGTCTATCTCCGTACCAATTTTCATCAAATTCAGTTCAATGGTATAGGCATGACTTTCGCATTCGCATGACCTCGATATCGAAAGTACATACATGGCTTGTTTTTGCAGACCTATAGAAGTCCTATACAATGTAATTTAGGAGTCTTTGTTCGTAGACCGTTAGACAGTGGAGCCAAGGACGCGCTCTTGTATCTCGAAGTAACGAATGTTTATTATGCGCCATGGGCGCGTTGCTGTTCAGATTTATGTGGAATAATATCTAGAGGGATATTTTGTATACACCTGACGTACATGGTTCCAGAATACAATTGCTTATTAAGGAATTAATGCAGATTATAATTGAAGGGATAGGAGAGATGAATACAGAGTAAACTGAGAGTAAACAAGATTTTATTAAATAATTATTACCTAAGAACTTCAAATAAAACAAATCTTCAAACACACATCCAGACCGTGGATAACCCTCTGGTACGGCCGGTGTCCTTCGCCTCGTTCTTTATTAGTACCGCGATAGATTGGAATAAGTTGCCGGCGTCTGTGTTCCGCTTTTTAATAATGTCTTTAAGATAAAAGTGAATAGGCTTCTTCTAAGTTAATGCACTATACCATCTACGACTACATCGCCACTTACCATCAGGTGGGATTGTAGTCAAATATTAACATGTAAAAAACCCGAACTCAAAAAATTTCAAAGACATGATATATCTTTCTGGTCTCATTGTATTGCCGTACTTACAAATTAAAATTTGCAGTCTTGCTCAGGATTTAACTGAAAGAGAAGACGAAAACAAAGTGACTTTGTTATATTTAGGTCTTAAAAACTTTAGCTTACAATTACCTTCAGCTAAACTAACCGGTAATAAATGCATGTGAATTCGTCATAAAGTTCTGGAAGATGTGTGAAGTCTACCTACTATCTATATGTAGGAGTCTTCAAGAGAAGAGTGAATTGGCATTTGCTAAGTAAGTGCGCCCCACATCTTAGACATCATTACCACTTACCATCAGGTGGGATTTTTATACCCTCACATCACGAGAGTTGTTAACATCGTGCCAGAACGAACGACGCGCCTCACCTCGTCTTTTCACCCGTACCACAAAGGGCTGGAATAAATTACCCGTGTCGGTATACCCGTTCGATTACAATGTCTTCGAATTAATAGTGAATAAATAGGCTTCAACTAAGTTATTGCGCTTTACCATCAAAGACAACGCCTTATCATCAGGTAAATTTCAAGTAAGAAAGTTACGAGTTGCAGTAATGAAATAAAATGTAATTGTTCCAGGCGAGCGTCTGATCCAGTACGCTTCAGAGAACCTGGTGACAGAGATCCTGATTCACCCCCAGATGAACACGCTCATGCAATGCATGCGGAATTTGCTTAGCTCCTTCACGAGGCACAGGCACCTCGTGCATGCGGGCTATACATTCGCCGGGAACGGCTCATGGATTATGCAAGTAAGAATTCCTGTTTTATTTCAGTGCAAAGTGAAGTTAATTTAAAACTTGTTTCAATAAAGATTTATTACAACTAGACATAGGGTTGCCAACCGTACTATATTATATAATATTGTACTAGACTTCGTACTATATATTGTAAAAGAAATATACAGTACGCGAAAATACTATATTTCAGTATAAAATATCAATTTTTATATTTTGCAACAGTAATAAAAAACATCCCACAACGCGCCTTTCGTTTGACTGTAATAAAATGTAACTATTTTTTATTCTCTCCATAAAATACTATATATTTTGAAGCATGATATATTTTTAATGCTCTTTTTTAAACAAAATACTATATTCAAACAAAGAGAAGTTGGCAACCCTATCTAGACATCCTGTCCCCAGTGGAAATTCTACTGTAATTCAATACGTTTATTTGTCATCGCATTACTGAAATTGTGTGAAGAAAGATGTAAAAATTCTGGTAGTGTACGTAATGATGTTATTTATTCAATTGTATTTTTTATGCAATATTAAACAAATTATTAACTCACATTTATCATACTGTATTGACTGTTACAATTTGTGTATTACATATACATAGATTACTTATCAGGGTCTTTCGTTCCCAAAATATACCCAATTATATATATAGTACCAAATTTCAAAATGACATAAAAAGTATTTATTTTATCTTAGGAATAAATAGGTGACTTAACGAAAGTCGAAAGTTAATAATACAAAGTGCCTTTATCAATTATTACATTAATAACAATATATTTAAAAAAAAATATAAGACAATTCTTTTAAAGCCGAGAGACAGTACCTATCCATCATTGGATTTATAATCGATACAAAAGACGTCTAGACCTAGTTATAGCCTCATGGCAGCGAAAAAACATAAATTAACGGTAGATACATTTGAAAAAGTTTTTGCTCACGAGGCTGTGGGCTAGAGCCCACTTAGCCCACGCCTAGCTACGTCACTGTTTACAGATGTTAGCAAAATGATTTAAAACATTCACAGGTTCTTAATTAACCACAGGTAGATTTAATTTCCGGCTGTCGCTTCAATCTGACACTTGACGTCGAATATTTACGTAACACGTTCTGAAATATAAAATGAACATTTTCTGAAATGTTCGTGTGAAATATATTCCAAAGTGTTTCATTTATGATTCATATTAAAAGGAATGTATTTTTTCTTTCAAACTTGGAATAATTTTATCAAGCACTTGGCAGAATATTACACACTTATATTCTAAATGTGAAAACGTGTGTCCATCTTTCACGTCGAAACAGAGCGTTGCAATGACGTATTTTTTCATGTGACCATAGTTGATGGTCTAGTGAGTGACATAGGCAACAACGCGGCCTCAGGTCCTAGTATTAACTAAATTCATGTTTGTAACTTCACTTTTTCTTGTATCTCTAACGCTTCTGTACTGCGTTGCTATAAATTACAAATCAGAAATGGACACTACTTATTTCTATGATATGATAAGTAGATATTTCAAATCATCCAGATCATTTCGCTTTTATCTCAGTGACACCCCAAGTGTTCCTGGTGGCCTCTCAGGGGCCCTTGGGCGACCCGACAGAGGTCTGCATTGACGTGAAAAGAATAAATTTCCATGTTCATTCAAATTTAATAAAAGCAATTTGTAATAATAATTCTATGATCTTGTAGCTATATGATTTCAGAATTTTTAATTCTACGACTAATTTTGAAAATCTGATAGAAATATAGCAGTGGAGTACGTTTTTAATTTGATCTTTAAGAATAAACAGTTTGGGAACCTCTGCTCTACCTGAAAAGATTTCATATGACATATAGTAGATGAGTGGAGTAGAATGGAGTATGCACCGGGCCTTAGTAGACCGGTTGAAGCGAAGCCAACCCATAGTAGTAAGTTCATTTTGAATTAATGAAATTAACATAAATTGTATTTTTTCTAGGACGGGACATTTTCCCTCGCTGATTTCACTGACGCTTACCAAGAAAACGAAGTGCAGCGCGTGATTCGCGCCTACGAGAACTCTATCTCTATCGACATTCATTGCTCCACCAGCGGTGGGGGAGACTGGAGCAAGCTGCCAGTCATGCCCTTCGTCAAACACTGCAAGATTAGGGTCAATCCGACCGATATACTCGACTCTGGCTCTCAAGCCATCAAGGATTTTATTGGTAAGTTTCTCCATATTTTGCTATAACTGTCAGATGTAAGATCTGTAGGCTGTCAGCTTCAAAAGGCACGTAAAGCCATCAGTCCTGGTTGTGGCCAGATAGCAGACGTCAAGTCACGTCAGGGGCCTTCGGATTGCATAAAATCTTCTGACATTAACCCCTCCACTAAACCAGATTGCAGCAGCGTGGTGGAGTGTGCTCTAGGCCTCCTCAGTATGAGGAGAGCCGTGCTCAGTAATGAGCCATTCGTTGTAAGCCATAACTCCCATTACTGAGGTCAGGTCTCAACAGATACAGAAGTCCTTCAAGGGTCATCAAAAGATTGACGCCAATTTTACTAATTTAGTTATACCATATTGCTACTATTATTATCCAGCACTCTAAATGGTTGCCGTTCTGCAGCATGAAAATAGTAATTAGGACTTATCTGAATGGCTTCAACCCATTAATGACTCATTAAGAGCACAGGTCTCGACGCGCCACTGTATGTCTCGGCAAGCCATAGACAACACGCTGGTCAAGCGCGTTAGATAGACTTTACGCAAAGACGAGAACTTTATGAGGAACTGCAAAGCGAGCCGAGGGCAATTTCTTTTATATATATATATACATTAAAGTACTTCATTATCATCATATACTCAGTTGTTGGATAATTATTTGCTCACCAACTGTTTCATTACCAGTACTGAAACTCAGCAAATGTTTTATAAATTAAAATTTTCGTACCCGGTTTGTCTCTTTCGTAACTTTCCTTCTGGACAGTAATTAAATTTCATGTTTTACTTAACATTTTCTTTTCTTTTGTATTAGATTTTATCCTTATTGACCAACTAGCTGTACCCGCAGCTTCGCTCTCACACATGCATTGTTTTTGTCATTACCAGTGGACCAAAAATCTCATACAAACTTTCATCCCGTATCTCAACTGATTGACTGACATTTACATTGTAATCGAACAGGAACACCGGTGTGGACAACTTATTCCACTCAGTTATCGGTGATAAAAGACGAGGCGTAGCGCGTCGTTTCTATGCAGTAACTGTGATTAACTCTGAATTCACACACACATTCACAGGTGTATTCCACATCACCTTCACCAATGTCATTACAAGACCATAACCTACAGAATTCCATACCATACGTCGTACATTAATCCATTACTTCCAACGTGAGTAAAAACAGATAGTACTCGGCCCGCAATGTTTATGACTCCTTTTGATGTCCTCGAAATATCCGCATGTCTGTGACGTTGAGTGATATCTCTATTATTATTTGGTGTCGCTTTTTTCGTTGTCCATAGGAAATTATTGGTATTTTTTATCTGGCAACGTTTGACTGTATAAATCATGGATGACAAAAAGGTACTTCTCTTTTACCTTGACTAGCTTCCGCCCGTGACTTCGCGTGAAATAGATACTTAGGACTAACGCTAACTTTAACCCGCGACTTTGTTTCTGTCATACATGATTTTTGCGATACTTTAACCAT
>DWJZ01002627.1:0-18979 GCA_018249125.1 Asbolis capucinus
TCCCTAGATACTGCATGAGTTCTGCGATTTGTAATTGAGATACCACATCCAAAACAAACTCTCCGATGTCCAAGGGCAGGGGTTCTCTGCATGAGATGAATTTGTGCTTGTTACAACACGGTCTGCTCCTGTAACAACACAAAACATTCAATACACAGAATGTGATATAAGGATACCTGAAGAAGGTAATACAATATTTGATATTTCAATTCTCTTGGATGACAGCACATTATTATTTCTAAATAAAATTTTCTAAAGAGCTACAAAAAAATCTTATAATATAAATTGTGTTAAAAAAAATTTACAAATTCTATATACAAATTGTTAATTATTATATTACTTGTCTATTAATTTAAATCTATACATAGCATATCCAGAAATTCATAAGAATGTAAACATGGAATAATTAACAGATATTTCCATAGGATCTTAGATCTAGTGATATACCTACTGCCAAATAATTAGGAGTAAATGTTTTAAATAAACTTTTTTGTGTTTTAACTTACCGTTGGAGGCCTTATCCAGGACCGTAGAATGATTAGCATTGGTTCACCTAATTCTTCAATTTGACATCTACCAAGATTAGGTGTTAATTACAAGGAGGCTCAATTTTTTTTATGTTTTAACCAGGCAAACGAGCAGTCAGGTCACGTGATGATAAGTGACCACCGCCGTCCATGGACGTTAATAACACCAGACTGAGGAGTTACTAACGTGTTGATTGCCTGGAAGAAAGTAATAGAACTACATATGCGGGGAAGAGAAAGAAATAAGGGGAGCTAAAGCAACTGAGATCAATAACAACTGCAACTAACTCCAGATACATCAACAACATAGCACTTCAGGGCGGGATATAGAAGAAGAATAGCAAGAAAAAGGATGAAGGACGGGGAGAAAAAGAGGAGACCTGGCTCTCAAGCCCCCAGCCGGAATACGACGAATCATTTGGTGGCTGATTCAAGCAAGAGGGTAGCGAGTCAGACGGGCTTCACAAAAAGATAATAATCCTTCCGCGAAGTCCTACCACCGAGCAGCTGACTTCTGAACGTATTTTACGACACTCTAGTAGGTCAGCATGGGATTGGGGCTTATATTCTAAGTCGCCCCAATACAGCAAAGCACATCTGTGTGTGAGTGGACGATGCATGCGATCTCGACCCGGTGAAGACATTCTCTAAGAGCTCAATGCTCACTTATACTATAATACAATATAGCGTTCAATCGCTAACTCAAAAGTTAAACCACGAGTCCAATATCTCAGACACGAGGAACGTACAGGCTCAACTAGACAATATTAAATCGTTACATAAGAAGTAAGTAAATACGGAGAAATATAATTCGACTCAACACAAAACAAACAGCTCGATGCGACAAATTCACCGTTTGAATGGCGGTCTATTGTAATAAATTCTATATAAAACAAACGTACATTAAGTTTTTCAATGTTAGCGTGAAAGAAGTGTTGATGTAAAACCAATAAACATATAAAAATCTTTTTTAAACAATTAAATATAGTCTTGCCGTATATCAGTCAATGGGCAATGTTCTTTGATTATAGACTTTGTGAAAATTATCACGTTATTTTAATCCAAAAGGCTACTTGGTGTGGTGATAGCGTTAGCGCGCTTAACCATCGAAGACTACATCGCCACTTACCATCAGATGGAATCGTAGTCAAGTGCTAAATTATTTAAGGTAAAGAAGCTAGAGAGGTGCACTACGACCTGTACCCCTCACATTGTGAGAGGAGATAGGAGCAAAGTACTAAGGCAGTTATGAGTTACAATGATGAAGCCGGGCCAGAAGCCATCAGATAGTGTTTTCTGCCATCAAAATTTTGACCATAAGTCCCTTCAATCCACTTTGGAGTAGCGTCATGGTTCCAGTCTCGTCACGTAAGCCTTACATACCACTGCTTGGCACCAGGTTGTTTATTTTCCTTGATAAATTATATTTGGACACCTGTAAATTGGCACAGACTATATCGCCGATCGGACCAATTAACTAAGAATATAGATTACAACAATTAACATCAAACGACGGAACACGATACACCATAGGCCGTAAAAACGGCTAACTGCTCAATAAATCTGATGGAAACCCAGATTACACCCGCGATCGTAGTTACTCAAGTTTCATGACACTTAAATTGCTGTGGAATCGGATTTTGTGTCTATTTTCAAAGATATCTTTTTTCAAGCACCTCTTTTTCTTCTTATTCTCCTTACGTTAATTATTCTCCGTTCCTTCTTCTTCTGTCACCTGTTCTAAAGAGGTTTGATTTGGTATTTTTTGAGCCAGTAGAAAAGGCATATTGACATAATCTGATTCTTCTCTTTGTTGTCTGGTAATTGTTAATGTATTATGAGTTGTTTCCAAGCCAACCTTACCATCACTATAAAATCTTAGTGCGAGGGACTGAGTGTATAAACGATTATTTTGATTTGTCGCATCTGTTCAAAAATTTTTTCGAGTTCTAGGTGGTAGTGGACCCGATTATTTGGAAGGCGTGCGTGAGGATACAGATCCAACACGTAGAAGCCTCTTCAACATACTTAAATGTAAAGTAATGTGGTATGCACGGTGGAACCACCCACGATTGCACAATTTGATACACCCAAAGATAATCCTTACCGTCACATCTACTTCGATTTCATTTAAGATATCTTGGGACTTTCTCTATCATGTCAATGTCACCTCAGCTTCCAAAGGGTGCCAAATTGAAAAAGTTTTTGTTTCATTCGTTTAGTAAATATTTGGCTTATCCCGATTGAAATACTAATTCGCAGATAACTTGCCATACTGCCAAAGGGTTAAATATAAATTCACAATGCGAGGGCTCACGGTATACCTCAACAGTTATGTGCGGATTAGACTTCACACATCTTTGTGGGCTTTATGGAGAACATTCAGTGTAATGCAAGTACAATACAAATGGCTAGACTAACACTGTATACCTAACATAGCTTGTGTATGTTATAGCTACGACAAGATAAGATTTTTGTTACGCTTACGTTGGTTATGGAGCAAACAGTAATAAACAGTAATATTACGAGATCACCGGCTTAAAGTCAAATGTCATCTTCCTGACCGCTGAGTTATGTTCTTTTATATGCGCTGCGCTATGGACCGTTAAGTTTGTCCTATATAACAGTGACCACAACTACAGTCCACTTTGTATGCCCTAGGGTACTGGCTTCTTAAATGGCATAAAAGCTGTTTTAATATTGTATTTTTTCTTTGAAATCCTGCCAATTGCCAGAATAAGCGACAAAAATCAGCGATAGCATCTTCTTGAATTGGGCACCAACCACTGGATTGATCTTTGTAACCCTCAAATCATCTCCACGGTGCGCCACTACATTCCAAGGTTAGTACGGGAGGCGATAGAGATTTTGTTTACAAACATAATAAGCGTTAATAGATTGAAGTCATCGCTTATGGTCGTTCGAGGGTCTTATGAACTTAAAAGGCTTTACTCTGAATTGGCTAAGAGTTCGCATTTAGTAGAATTGAAAGGAGACAGATTCTCAACAATCCAACATGTTTACTTCACTCCATACTTTATCACTTATTCGGTTTATTTGCTAAAACAAGTTAATAAAGAAAAGGGGCCTGATGAGTCAGTCTTTTAGATATTTGATGAATGGTATGTTCACATATAAACTATTTAGTTTTTACTGAACTTTGCAGAAAGAATAATTTTAGTAAACCTTAATTTTATCAGAACAATTCAAGTAGACTTTAAAAAATTTGGGACAAATGCGTTGTGTAAAAAGTGTAACATTTCCACTCGTAATTGGACGTAGTTATCAAGAGGATCCAATCCACATCAAAGTCAAAAGTCATTTAATTGAAACACACAAATCACTTAAAAAGAATCAAGAAAAAAACGACAATATACACTGTTTATGGAGTCTCTCTTGACCTTGATGTGGATCCTTTCCACTTCACAACGTCCTATTCGGACCCCAGACTTGGAATTAGGAATATTTGAATGTAATGTAGCTCAGGCTGTATTACTTGTATACTGTATTGCTTATAATACTGACCATCTTCCAAATCTTACTGCTGACGACTAAGATAATCCTCAAATATTACCAATCCATTGAGGAAGGAATGAGTATTAACGCTCAGTCTTGAACTGGAACACGATTTATCGTAATAGGAATACCAGCAAGAGGGTTAAGTTATGTTGAAAGTTTCCTTTTAATCCTCGACCCGTCGCATGGAGTCTTTGAAAGCACAGGTATGAGAAAATTTGCTAAATAAATAGTTTTAGCATATGTTTACAGATCCCTGAGGATCCCTTCGCCGAAAAAGGAATACATTTTTAGCTCACGTCATCGAAATTCGATCTGCTCGTGTGCACTCTGAATAACTTGAAGTGTGTTTTCTATGTAAAACTCTGAAGGACCCCACGTGACTGGTCAGTTAATAAAGGCACGACGGGCAGGGTTACGGCCTTAAGGATATACGGCATTGCATAATTTTGGATTTTATAGTAAAGGTAATAAAAGGGTTGATAACTCTCTCCGAGGTCTGTCTCTAGGTAGGTTGGATCTCTGAGTTAAAGGTCCCATTAAGAGCGAGTATCGCATTTGCGATTACTCTGATGTTGCTCATGACCTAAGACAAAAGTGACTAAAATATGACCATCATCAGCGCTCAGAGTAGCTCATCTAAATTTTTAACACCAGACTTAATAACATATTCTAAAATCTCCTCATTAACGGCAACTGCCAGTTTGAACATAAAGTCCTGGAAGTGTCTTTTACATACGCACGAAATCGGCAAACTTCACCAAAATCCCATTATACAACCAAGTGCTGTAGAGAAATAATAAGCATTTGTCCCTTCCTATTGTGCTGTGACTAGGCTTGAGAAACATTAAGTTCTAACTAACTTAGTGATAGGACCAAGTTGGAGTCCTATTGTTGGGCCTAGTTTGTTGGAGGAGACAGATAAGGCTTTTTGGACTAAACATTTGGACTTGTCTTGCCAGCTCGTTATCGATGGTTTGGCTGATGAGGAGTAAAGCTATTTAGGCTCCTTACCCTAGAAACACAGTCGTTTTTGTGTACCGTTTTATCCTACAAATATTATAAATGTGAAAGTTTATAAAATGTTTGGGTGTTTGCGTTTTCTGCATGTCCTAACCGTTACATGGATTTTAAAGAAACGTTGAAACATACATACAATATAGTCTAAGATAACACATTTTTATCCATCCATGACGCGAGCGAAACCAAGGGCAGAAATTAGTCTGTAATATATTTTAAGTGTTCAGTAATTATTTTACTTCAAAAACTATATTACATTATTATATAACTTTAATCTGATTCACAATAAATTCAAAGAAACAGAAACTTTAACTTGGCAATTATTATTTTTTATTTAAATAAGTTAGTACTCGACTACGCTCCCACCTGATGGTAAGTGGCGTGAAGTCTTCGATGGTGAAATGCACTTAGTAGGCAAATGACACCTGCGTTAAACGCACGCATACGAATTTTGGGACAGTGAACTGAAATAAGCCATATGATATACTAATTTACGGTCGGTATTCCACCGAAGATCTGGTCTCTAATATTTCATGTAGATATGCCGTATCTTATGCGTTCCTTTTATGGCACTCTGTGCTTTATGTTCCCGGCAGTCATGTAGTCCGGTATATCCGGAATTCTATTGAAATCATAGATATTTTTTAAGACATATTTCTTGAAAGGAAAGGATATGGAGCGATAATAACGTGAAGCAGAATACCGAGAAATATTATTGCAGATTTATTTTACCGGTAACGCACAAACCGTTTCATAGAAAAGCAGCCTATATTTGACAGAAGAGTGTTCCCACAAAAACTTCAATTAATCGCGCTGGCTTTAATACAATAATTTATGGCCAACATGCTAGTGCCATCAATCAATAAGGTTATGTGATAAACGATGAATAGTTAAAAAATCTATTACTTTTAAACTGATGTGCATACATATGTATTTTATAAATGGCCTTTTCGCGATCTATCATTTAATACCAATATTGCTAAGGAAAGAAAAAACCTATCCCCCTTATTTTCATTTGCGTGCGCCATTTTCAAAATGTATGTAGCCTATGTCATTAGCACAATTTTGACGAAGACACACCTCGAGGAAGACACCTCATATGTTGAAATCCAGCCGTTTTTGCTATTGGGTGTGCCAAAGAAATCAAGTACTCGAAAAACATTACTCTCCTTCTGACGCATTCGGGTAAAAAGTACTAAAGGCCTATTATAACAATTTTCATTTTATCTGTGACATTGTATACATATCGTTGACCTTTAAAACTACAGCTTTTTGCGTGTTCGCGTGTTCTCACATAATTATTGCGTTCTAATTAAGTCGGTTAATCCGTGGTAAAGCCACAGATGAAAATAATAATATGGTTATGAAATGAAATAATATAAATTACTGACCACGTATTGACCCATATAAATGTATGAAACATTCTGACTGGGATTCCATAATCGTGTACCTACTAATAATTATACATGAAGCGCTGGCAAAGTGACAGGCATTATGACAAACAGACTGACAGGCGACTGACATGCGACTGACAGACGGACTGAAAGACAAACTCATCGGTAGAGTATCACGCAGTCTGTCAGGTAGGCATATAGGAAAACCGTAGACTTTTCTCTATCTTCGAGAAAACTGACAGGGAGACTGACAGGCACTCCGATAGGCAGAGTTACGGGCACTAATAGACAGACATAGATTCAGAGTGTCTGTCAGATTGACAAGCAGACCCACAGGCAGACTGATACACCAAGACAAACAGAATTACATACAGAAAGACAGTCCGATAGACAAATGGACAGTAAGGTGACCAAAATATAAGAACGATTTATCATTATAATTTTGAAATGTATAACAAATTTAAAAACAAAATACGACACACCCACTAGTCTAGAAATCCTAAATGAAATAGATTATGACGAATCCTTGCGTGCTGCATCACATCACATTAAGTAATTTCATGTAATACGAAACATTTATTGTCCCTCAAATAAATAATTTGCGTCACTTAACAAGTGCCATAAAACAAGATCATTACGACTTTTTCCTTCTACGGTAATCCGATGTGAGTGAAAGAGACGGCCGTTGATATGTCAACTTCTATTTCCTTTCCATCTCATTCTTTCTCTACGTGTAAGACACGTACGAGCCATTAGGAAAACTTCTTGGAAGATAACATTTTATTTCCTGAAAATGTCCTAAACAAACAGTGTTTCACTCTTGTATTATATTGTTTATGTTATTACGACTATCTGTCACAGCTGATACGGATTTACGCCATCTTGAATCCTCACGCGCGCCATCTGTTCTGGCCGTTAACAACTTGATCCGAGGGACTATGCGTGACTGCCATTACAGAAATATCCTATGAGCGAGAGAGGTGAAGGTGGCGAGGGCGAATCTAATTCGCTGTGAGTTCGTGGCGAGTTTAATTAAAATACAATTTTAAGCTCCATCCTTATAGAACAGGGCTCAGCAACACGCAGCCCGCGGACCGCATGTAGGACTGCGAGTATTTTAAAATTAGATTTTTTATACTTTGAAAGTCAAACACTGTGTTAAAATATAAAATACAACATAAAAAAAGCATTATGATAAAATAATATAGCAAATACTTAAAAACTTTACATAGTAAACCTGAACGTATAAATATTTCTTATCTATGTGCGGCCTTATAGCAAAAATAAAATCTAAAACTGATCCTTTCATTCAAAAGTTTGCTCACCCCTGTTATAGAGCTTAGAGACTATGGTTTTAATTCTGAGTAAACAACGTAAATGTCTCTGGACGTGTTGTGGTGGTATAGAATACCGTCTCCAATCCCTTGTTTGCAGACTAGGGTGTCGTAAGAGGTGGCAGAAGTTAGCTGCTCGGTGGAAGGGCTTCACGAAATTGTATATCACCATCATTGTATTACTATAAATACCATATTCAATGCGTCACATAACGCTTGAGTGTCGTTCATGAGTTGGGCGGCTTGGCCAGATGAATGTATAGCGAAAGCAAGTTCATGAATACGAGCAGTACGCTTCATTGCTTAGTAACGGTTATGAATACATCTGTACCATATACAGTAACCACTCAGTTCAGTTTTAACTATTTTCGGTAACAAGTATACATAATAAGCATGAATTTAAAAAACCTAGCTAACAGAAGCTTATTTAACTTAGCAGTAATAGCTTTATAGTTTTAATCTCCTCTCAAACGAGAGGACTTTGCGCATCAAGAATTTTACGGAGAACTCTCAAAAATACGAGTTTCCTGATGATGTTCTCCTTCAGCGAATCAAGTGATAATTAACTTGTAATATGCATATGACTATTGAAAAGGAGATGTACACAAGGTTTTAAGGAACTCCCGTTCAACAGACCGATTGAAACCGTGTTCAAAGTCCATATGTATTGATATGACAGCAAGTGGGATGTAGACGTTGAACTTTCACGTTTACATTGCTGATCCACCCACGCCCGTTACCGTCAGCAATCAGCACGTACGCCCCTTTCCATTACAGGCAGTAAAGAGTTTATTTACCTGCCCTTTGTCAATTTATTCATTCACGTTAGTCGCAAAATTATACATGTTCAGTAAAACCCCATTCACCATAACAACTCATAACACTGTCCCACTACTGGGCTCCGGTCTCCACTCATAATTTGATGGGTTTAGGCCATAGTCCATCACACTGAACAAGTTCGGATTGGTAGACGTCACAACTTTGAAAACTTTGTGGAGGGATTTCATGAGTGCTGGTTTCTTCACGATGTTTTCCTCATCCTAGCAAGTGATAGTCAATTCCGATACGCACCTAACTTTGAAAGTTAGAAATCATTTGAAAATTTATCTCTCGAATGGGAAGTCCTAGGTTCAAATCCTGCTGCACACGTTAAATTTAAACCAGCTGTGGCCTGTACCCCTTACAATGTGAGTGGGGACCGGGATGATAAATATTACTTTCCTTCTTACTAAAACCTATACGTTAGAGTTCAGTTTGTTCCAGCCACCTGGCTCCCGCCAGGAGTCAGTCACGTACGCACGTTGGGTCAACAAATAGTTTATTTCGGCACTCGATACCCGTCTGACCTTTGTCACTTGTCAATTCGTTATAATATCTAAAACAATAATACTTATAACTCGGCATTTCGAAAAGAATCTTTGAAAATAATGAATTTAGGATGAAATTAGCAAAAATACGGCGGTAAATTTTGAAAAGGTCTCGCCAGCTGGGAGCTTTACACGCGAGCGCCGCGTAAACTTGCATGGATATAGTTGAGTGCTGTACTAGGGAATTCAACATCTATAAAAATGCTACAAGTCCGCGATAGCATATCTCTATCTCTTACGGTTGACTTACAATATACTCTTTTATGTTCAAATTTTTAATTTAAAACCTATTTCAAAGCTATTTTCTTTAGTTCACTATTAATTCTTATCCAAATGAATAGTTAGTTAGTTTAGACATTTAATGGATATCAAAGTTGCATTTTACACTATACTCATCAGATGGATAGTTTTTGAGATATTGTCATTAGAAGTAATTAGCAGCGAAACATTTAAAGCTCTGCGAGGCAGCGTTATTTCCTTGTGATGCCGACGGCGCGGCGCTGCGCCACGAGGCCGTCCCTCATCATACATTAAGAAAACATCTTGACGATTTGAGAACTCCTCAATTTTTTAAGTCTGAAATCCACGCGGGCGAATTTTCGGGCGCCATGTTTAACAATACATATGTTGCAGAACCACGTCTGCCGGGTCAGCTAGTGTATGAATAGCTTGCAATTAATAATATCATGTTAAACAAATTTTAATATCGTATTCTACAAGTGTTAGCCCTAGGAATTTGTTTTAAACAGCTTTTCAAAACCTTTTGTTTCATTTTACAAAAGAAATATTATCTATCCACGTGTATGGCCACAATGACGCTTTAATCACGTAATTTAATTCAATATTAGTACGATGCGATCAAATTGAGTAATTTTTTGATTTTTCCAAAATCAGTCATTATGTTTTGATAACGAGTTTGGTATTCCCGCAGCACTCGCACTGTATACATATAGAAGTACGTACATTCAGCAATCGTAGTAATATGTACATAATATCAATAAAAGTATTGATACACAAAATTATTGTATAGTACATCAAATTTTTTCAGGAAACACTTACCAGAAAACACTTGTGAAGAATCACTTACCAAAGACCATTTTTCATGGCTCACTAATGAGGAATTACTTAATAAAAGTCAATTACCAGGAATCACTTCTCAGGGGACCCATCATTTGCCTGGATTAAATAAATCATAAAATATTATTGGAGAAATAACAAAAATGAAAGATTAATATTAGAGTGTTGTTAAGAATAATATTAAGCTATTCTAAATTTCTACAAGAGCTCGGATAAAGTCTCAGTTGCATTCAGAACTCAGCTTTGTAAACAAAGTGTTGTGGGTACAATGCACACAATTTATAAAAAAAATAATTAAAAAAGCTGTTATATCTTTGACCAGCGCGTTACAAGTTACTAAATGTTACCATTCCCTAATATTCAGTCTACACTCACACGGTCGACATCCTGATCACGCACCCTTATCACATGTCAGATGGTTCGACTTACCCTCTGGATAATATTATCCTCTTGAATTAATTTACAGGGTACTGCATGGTCAGGGAAATGAAGCGCTCATAGCAACCTCATAACTAATCGAAAACGAACTTCCCGCATGGGTGTTTCCGCAAAGCTATGATGTGAGGTCCTTCAAGAAGCGTTTCCATAACTTCCTTCGTGGCCGGCAACACGTTGGCGATGCCTGTAGTGTTTCTAATGTCCATGGGCGGCGGTGATCACATCCCATTAGGTGACTCATCTGCTCGTTTTTCTGCTTTAAGTATAAAAAAAAATTATCTTGCGTTGATCACAGCCGGCCGATCCTCGTTTCGCTAGTCGTAGCGATATCGTAGCGACTTTGTCGTTAAAACGCAATTTGGTATTCACGTTCGCAATCGGCTTTCAACTGCACCACAACGATATCCATCAGGAAGTGGTCCGCCAACAAAACATCAACTATTTTCCGATCCGATTTCCATACAGAAGAATTTTCGAAGTCTATTGAAGCACAGTTATTTATTGAGAATACCAAATTTCAGTTGGATTGCAATCGAACGACTTCTTAATTTAAACGGCTTTGAAATTTTTTGGTGATCAGTCAAGCAACAGCGAGCGCGGTCGGTTTGATGGCTGATGGTCCGGACTCGTATTTCTATTAGGTACGAGTTTTGTAAACAAAAAGCGATTGCGAAAATTTTGCCATAATTGCTCGTTGATCGCAAATTCGTATTCCGTTTCAGGGACAATTGTGTCGCTTATTAGAAGCTAGATACTATTTCACTTAGCAAAAACAGTACCTAGTTATTGTGACATAACTGTAATTGCGTACTTATTTACAGATATTAACTTCCTCTATAAAAGTATAGTACGTCACTTTGCTCTTTTGTCAATATTTTTCGCAGCGTACGCGATATAAGGATTTTTAGTATCTCTTTTACACGTTGATATACAATATTGCAGTTTTCATATTGAGTCCTGGCGGTTTTCGCAATATTTTAAGGCTATCATGTTATTATCAGTTATTATAATATGTTTATCAGGGATAATGTACGTATTATTCTAATGGTATTTTTTTTCAAATCGGCTCCGTATTCTAGAGTCTATTCGTCTCAAACAAACAATAAAATCTTACCTCTTTATAATATTAGTGGCTTCAACCTATCGATGGCCCATTACTGAGCATGGGTCTTTCCTCAAACTGAAGAGGCCTAGACCATACTCCACCACGCTGCTCCAATGCGAATTAGTGAAGGGGTTAGTGGCCAACCCAAGTGTCGGAAGATTTAATGGCGCCCTAACGACAACAACCGAGACCGACGGCTTAACGTGCCTTTCGAAGCACGGAGGCGCTCATGAAATTTTGCCATTAGCGGTCACCCATCCTCCTACCGACCGCGCCCGCTGTTGCTTAACTTTTCCGATCGCTACAGTCGCAACAAACCACAGGGCTATGAACGATAATATAAATACATAGATACGTGAATACATGAAATTTTGAATTGATTTTGATGCCAAAACAAGTAAAAATGACAAGCACGGCGAACATGGTGCCGCTGATACTGAACCCTATGTACGCGATTTTGACTGCCTCTTGACCGAATTTTACAAGAACCGTTCACGTTTCACTGTAACCAGCCAATCTGTGGAAGTGTGCTCTTTCCTAATATTTATAGCACACAGCGGACTTTCATGAAAATATTGTCGGCAATATACTTGATTTTCAACAAAGTTTCAAGTTATTAAAATGGTTGAGTGTCATCAATGCGACCCATAACTGTTCCACTGGCTCGGGGCTCTAATGTGAGGGGCACAGGCCATAGTCCACCACGCTGACCAAGTGCGCATTAGCACACTTCATTTTGAGAACAATACAATATTATTTATTGTGCGCTCTAAGAAAACAATTGAAAGTAACAAATTTAAAACAAAACACAACGGACGGTCTTATCGCTATAGTAGCGACTTCTTCTAGACAACCCTGTGGGTGGAGAACATAGTACCTATATATATGCAACATATTAGGGTAGACTACGACACGTACATACCTGTCATGGTCAGGGAAATGAAGCGTATTAACGGAACGGAACAGAAACGGAACACATACACATTAAAACTATAATTATTACGCTAAAGAGCCAAAATTACAGTAGAAAATAATTGCAGATAAAACATGTCTTTCAAAATTTCGTCAAATATAGTTTGAAAGAAATTGCTTTTTATTTGTTAAAGTGTCATATAGATAAGGAAAGATAATTTCAGAGAGGAACAGTATCAGTAAAAGACTTTTGGTAGAAGGAAGAGTAGGAAGGTATTTTAAGTCGAAGATCCATAGAAGATCGAAGATGTCAGTCATGCGTTTCACTAACATATTTGAAGCGTTCGTTTAAATAAGTTGGAGAGGCTTGGTGGAACAGTAGCAGAGAACAGATAGAATACCATAGCGGATAGAAAGCCACTTGAGCTTTGAAGGGAAAATTGTAACATGGTCATATTTGCGTAGCCCAAATACAAAATTTTTGCAAATATTTTGCAGCCGCTCCAGTTTGCTTAATTGCTCTTAAGTTGACTCCAGATAGCAAATATCAGAGTAGTCAAGAATAGAACGAGCTGGAATCATGAAGAACTCTCTGGAGTGCAAGTTTCTTCACGATGTTATCCTTCATCATTAGAGCTCAGTCTTAATCGCCACTTACCATCAGGTGGAATCGTATTCAATCGCTAACTTATTTAAGGTAAAAAAAAACTCAGGACCTCCCATTCAAGACCAAACCTCTTGTAGATAACGTTAAAGAGTTTTGTTTCATTCTTCGAACGCGATAATATCATAAACAATAGGTTTGAATTGCAAACTTATTTTTGTGTTCGATAATTCATTTATCGAGAAAGGCCATAGACGATTTAATATCACTCTACAACCAGTAGAAAATATAATGTATAATGTTTTAAAATATTTTCCAAAATTTTAAGAATATTTTACATAAACGACAGGAAATATCCGACAGCAAATATGACCACGTTTCGCGTAGTTTGTTTTTTCTTTAAATTAACGGGAAAGACAGCGGACAAAGAAGACGTGGGGCACAGCTAGGAATGTATAAATAGTTGAGTATAATACTGTACTTTGTACAAGCTCTTTTCCATAAAGCAAACTATGACAATTACTTCCACAATGCCCTACGGTTTGTGGTTTTGTAAAAAGGAGTAGAAAATTAACAGACAATTTTTTCTTACTCTAAATGAATACAAAAATTTGCATTATCCATATATAGCCCAACGAGTACGGCTGTCTCCGCATTACTGAGGAGGGCCAGAATTACAGAAGTTCCAAATTCTAAATCTTTCGAAAAATGTTTACTTTCACTAATCTAGGTATAAACCCACGATTCCTGTATTCTTGAAATTATGTCGTTCTACCGTTATATCGTTTCGCAAGTCGTAGCGATATCGTAGGGACTTTGTCGTTAAAGCGCAATTTGGTATTCACATTAGCAATCGGCTTCCAACTGCACCCCATCCACTTCTATCAGTCAATCGTTCGCCAATGAAATATCAACTGTACTTTGATCCTTGTGTTGACGTTCTCTTGAAGAGCACTAAATATAAATGAGAATATCAAAGTACTTCTGAATTGCACGACGAATAAACGATCGAATGACTTCTGAAGTCGTTTCAATTTTGAAATTGTTTGGTGAAACGAAAATAGGTAGGCAGAACAAATAAATCAATTTGTCATTCGTTTAAATTTAGAAATGGAGATCAAATTTCAACCACAGATACACGTAGTATCAGTGTTTGTTTAATTGAGTCAATGTTCATTAAATTTTACTTCAGATCAGTTAGAAATAATTACACAAAATCTAGCTGTATGTTATTAAAAATACTTTAATATGTACCGTAAAATAAATTGAAGTGTTCATAGCACAGCGGCTTGTTGTGATTGGAACCGATCGAAAAAGTTAAGCAACAGCGGGAACGGTCGGCAGGAGGATGAGTGAACGCTAGTGGCAAACATTTCATGAGCGTGCTTCGAAGGGCACATAAACGTTGACGCCGGTTATTATCGTTAGATGGAAATCGTTAAGCCAAGTCTTCTCTTCCTCTCGCCAGTCTTCTCCTTTCCCTTTCCCTCTTCTTCAAATTCCGACCAGAGTTCCAGAGTAATTCGTATCACTAAATTCAACCTATTTTCTATAAAACTAACATATCTAGCTAAAAAGTTATTTTAACCTCCACGGCGAAAATATACAATGTTATTTATGTATTTTATGTATTATTGAAAAGATGTAAGAAGTTTCTTTCACCGTTTCTACTCCTCATTAATGTCTCTATTAAATTAAATAAAAACCTCAGAAAGGTGCCATAACTTTTTCAAACGGTAGTCGATTCTAAAAATTGACGTACATAAGAGTATTGTAAATCCGTACATGATCTAAATGATTTGACTTTGATTTTGACTTTATAATAAGCTCTATTACAAACAGCTAATAAACAATATTATAAAGTTAGGACAGTTAAGTTCTGAAGTAAATTGCTTTATTTGGCACGTCTCATGTCACAGACTAAATCAATTTAAATTAATATAAGTCTTCATCTCGAGTTCTGGGAGCCTGTCAGCTTTATAAACTGAATAGATTTTTGGGCGTACATCTTATTTACATGCTAGTATGTGGTTTTAGAAATATTTTAGCTCCGTAGCTTAACAAAAACGATGTCGTACGTGGTTTTAGCTTTCTAAGGTTCGTCGCCCTTCTGTTAAAATATGTATGTATTTTATATAGTGATTTTTTTAAGTATGTAGCTATTATTAAAACATCTGTTAGTGAAATGTTATTGAGATGGTCGTAAAATAATTTGAAAACATATAATTCAATAC
Source organism: Asbolis capucinus (assembly GCA_018249125.1). Classification (NCBI taxonomy): domain Eukaryota; kingdom Metazoa; phylum Arthropoda; class Insecta; order Lepidoptera; family Hesperiidae; genus Asbolis; species Asbolis capucinus. The sequence goes on from DWJZ01002627.1 coordinate 15,529, forward strand.
AAGTTTTTTTAGTAATTCGTAACAAAGAGAACAGAACCTCCGCGTACTAAACGTAATTGTCTCTCGCTACATAGAAGGGTAATTCGATTTTCAAAATATCATCTTGATTAGTACGCCTAGGAATTGACCTGGTATCTATTTCCACCGCTTCACTTACCAATATGTTTTCACATCTATCTGTCATACAAATTAGTTTAAAAAATAACGAAAGTTCATAGTTACACTTACAGAAAATCTCGCAAAAAAAAAGAAATTTTGCTCTTCAAATCTAAAAGTAGTGACTTATATTTGAAAATAAAGTCATTCACCGTGATATATTGAGTTGAAACTGTCATATTTTATTACGAATTTACTATTTTATAGTGAGTGTTAACGAAAATATAGCTGTGAATAATGAACAGCGGGTAAAAATAACAGTTCAGATATCATCAAGTCGCGCGGCTGCGTGACAAGCCAAGTTCATGTATCGGACGTGTGTATGACATATCGCAGCACTATAATATACTACCTTTTTTCCAACAATATGTCCTTTTTTCCAACTTACAGTCTTCAACCCTCTCCTTTAAGTTCAATAGATCTTTCGATAAATAGAACATCCAGTTACCATTTTACAGCAAACGTTAAGTCGTGTGGAAGGCCTTCGGGCGGCTTAAAATATTTTGGCACTTGGGTTACACACTCACCTTTTCACAAGGCCTCCTCATATGAGTTACTTAACTTAAATATTAAGTGTACATGGTGTTTCTACCCAGCGATGGACAAAATACATTTCAGAAAATAAAAACCCCATTTGCATCTGCTGTGACTCCGTCCGTCGAACGGTTTTCATTCTGATTTTTATCTCCACATTGTTTGAGATTTTAAAAAAATTTGCCGTGTTGAGGCGGCTTAGAATACTAACCCCAAACCCATGCTGGCCTACCAGGGTGTCGTAGAAGCCGTACAGAAGTCAGCTGCTCAGTGGTATGGCTTCGCAGAAAGATTGTTATCTTTTTGTAAAGCCCATCTGGCTGGCTACCACTGTCTTGTTTGGATCAGCGACTAAACAATTCGTCGTGTCGGCTTAAGAGTTAGTTGGTGGTAAACACTTACCACCAGGTGACCGTCTGCTCGTTTGCATGCTTATAACATAAAAAGTAATAAAAAACCAATTTATTTTTATTTCTTCCCAAGTGCATAAACACAAAGTTTATTTATATCTTTGAAAATAAAGAACTTCAAAACAAACTTTCATAATCTATTTAAACTACTTTAACGCCAAGGCATTGTCCTATATACTAACTACTACTGCATTCTAGGTACTCTATAGAGGTTCTCATGGTCAGTTAAATAACTTAGTTAAAATAAACAATAGCCGGTTATTATGAAACCAACCATTTGTTTTAACCCCAGAGTTTAAACCATTTACACCGAAATTAACTTAAAGTTTCTCTACTTGAAATTTGTCTTAACTTCTATTGTTATTTAGATAAGGCAACTTGGCTTTGAAGACGGAGTGAAGAGAAGTTTGGAGTTGTGTTAGTTGTAGGAAGTATTCAAATTAAATAAATTTGTTGATGAACTAATATAGGAATTAATTAAATTATTTATACATTAGTACGCTGCTGCGCGTCAACTCGTCAACCATGGCTGCGATCTATATAATTTTGTACATTAGAGTAAATCATAAAATTTTCGCCTTTATTGTTTTGTGTATAAGGGCCAAATTCTTATGAGTTACTCTAAAAGGTTACGCTCTTACTATTTTCCCTCGTCGATATAATGTTCTACTTCAATATGCTCGGTGCAAATAATCGGTGCATACTTCACAAATTTAGTATGGTGAAAAATTTATTTTGAATTTGCATAGAGTACAGAACAATAATAAATATCTTTAGACAACTCATACATTACGCTCACAAGGCGATCTGATCCCAAACTATGCTATGGTGATCAAACAACCGATAATACATATATATTTCTAAATACATATACATACATATATAGACATATACAGATATATACACCCAGACACACAGAACAGCTTATCACAGAAAAGTTTTATCTGCGTGGGAATCGAACCCACGACCTTTAGTGTAGCAGTCTGGTTCACTAACCACTAGACCAACCGGCCTGTCAATTATAGAACTAAACTAATTGCCACGATTAATACAAAACGTTTCAGCGTTTGAAATTATGTAATATGAGCATACTAAACAGGAGCTCGTCAGTAACATTATGATTTAATTTTAGAACATCATTTGATTGGAAAATTAATTAATAATTCATGTAAAATCAAAACAAAATACAACGAAATGATATGAGATAAAGATAAAAGATGTAAGATCAAGTATAAGATCCTACTAATATGATAAATGCGAAATTAGAATTAAAGAGACATGGCTTCGAGAAGGTGAGGAGGTTCGTGCGCCCACGGTGCCGCGGTATCAACTGCGACACGTTCCGCAACATGTAAATATTAGATCTTGCGGCGGAGGAGTTGGTTTTTAGTTTTACACCCGTAAAGGTATATCGTGTAAGATTCTTCAGCACCCCATCAGCCCTATGGTGGAGCAAATGTGGTTAAGCCTAAATGTTACTGGCAAGCATTTTGTTATTGGATCACATTATAGGCTTCCCTGGCTTACTGCACATGTTCTTCTGGACGCCTTAAGTGAGACCCTATGCTCATTTGCACGTTTTGATCATGTGGTGTTGCTTGAGGACTTTAATATATACCTTTTAAGTACCGATAGTGTGAGCTATAAATTGTTTTCAGAATTTTATACAGTATCATAACCAGTTAAAATATGTGGAAGAACCAACGCACTTCACCAGCGATAGTGAGACACTCATAGACGTCGTATGTACAGATGCGCCGGTCTCATGCATTAAATCTGACCACATTAAGGATCTTAGCGGACATGTAATAGTTATATGTGAAGTTAATTTGCCAAAGATTCGTATTATACCTAAATATTTAACGTACGGAGAGATAAAGAGTATCTAGTTAGAGCTTTTTAACGAATATTTAAAACATATTGACTGGCATAGTCTTAAAATTCTGCAAGACGTAAACCAAACGGGAGTATATTTTAACATCATTATTCTTAATATATATGATCGACATGCTCCTCTAAGTACCATACGTGTTAAAGAGGGTGGCTGTCCATGGATAATATATAATTTAAAACTTATGATGAAAAAGCGAGATGAAGCCTAAGTGAAAGCTCGGAAAACCAAACTGGATTTACACAAGAAATACTATAGAGATCTTAAATCAATTGTTAATGCTGCCATTATATCTGAAAAAGCTGCTTACATTAAATTCTATATAAATACTAGCCAGCACAAATATTAGGCAGCCTAAATTAATGTGGAATCATATTAGAAAACATGTTAAAATAAAAAGCCCTAGCATTCCTGTTCCACAACAACTAAATGGTCCTAATGCAATCAATAGTCACTACTC
>DWJZ01002628.1:0-18977 GCA_018249125.1 Asbolis capucinus
GCGTTTATAGTTCTGTTTTGTACATATTTTCTTTCTTCTTCTTAATAATTCCAAAACATATATTTCATTATTTGTAATAAAATCTAAAAGTTGCTATTGGTTGATATTGCTATTACGACTGACAGGTGTTGAATAACTTGCGGTTTTATTGTACGGGAAAATATTCATCTTGATAGCTAATCATGTTGGATCACTGCATCAGCTGGTGTTCCGCAGGGTGGCTTGTTCTCCTCTTCGCTATTTTTATCAACAACATCAGTTCGTAAATCGCTTCTTCCTATCACTTGTATGCTAATGACCTCCGAATTTATTCCCAGACCTTTCTTGATGACCTTTAATGTGTTATTAACACGGTCAACAATAATCTGGCCTGCATCTTGAATTATGTAGTTTCCATTATAATGGTCTCTTCGTTAATACTCTGAAAACACAAGCAATCATTTCCCGTAATTTGTAATCCAATTTGGAATCCAAATTCCTTACAGTGTAACCTTGGCCTAATCATGGACAGAAGTTTTACCTGGACGCTTGACGTTACTGAGGAGCAGTTATACAAACTTGAACATCTCCAGAATTTTTGTTTTAGGTTTATATTTGGGCACTACAAGCGCCTGCGACAGTCAACAGCGGCATAAGACTGCATCTTGTGGCTAGGGTGTGCGGCGCCGGCTTGTGTCTGCGGTTTGCAGCTGCAGCTGTCGACAGCAACTTGCCACTGCGGCTTGCGGCAGGGGTGTGCGGTTGCGGCTTGCGGCTGCGGTTTGCGGCTTGCGTGTACGGCTTGCGAAAGGAAATGATTTGTTATGATTTTTATTGTCTATTATTGCTTTTTGCACTTTCTTTATTTTTCTTTAGGAAATATTCAAATAATTTTAGTAATCAAAATCATGTAACAGGTTATAAACAAAACAAGGTGTCGAGTCCTTGTTTAACGTATTTGCATACCTGTGCCAGAAGAACTCTCTCTCCAATATCTATTTATTTAACAAAAGTAGCCTGCATCAAAAAATATTTTTTGCTTAAAATTAAATTTAAAACATAGTATGAGTATGTCTCTGTATATTTTTGATGTGTGTGTTTGAGTGTGTATCAATGTGTTTGTAATTTGTGTAAAAATAGTATTAAAGTAAGAGTACTAGGTTATGAAGAATTGCCTCGGTTTCATCACAGAATATCGTTGTTAGCCAGTTATATGTTTTTTACAAATATGTTTTGTTTTGGAATATATATGAAGCTTTTTATTTAGATTATTATAAAGACAGATACTTGGACCGTGATTAAAACATTGATATCACTTGTTACGAAAGAAAACTTCGTGAGGAAACCTGCTTTCCTGAGAGTTCTTCATAATGTTCTCGAAGGTGTGTGAAATTCACCAATCCGCACTCGACCAGTGGATACAAAGTGAGAGGACACCTGGGTCCAGTATGGGCAGTTATGGAAGCAAGGATGATTTAGATTTTTTTTGTTTATTTTTTTTTGTCTGGACCCAGCAGCTGACTTACGAGGGGTGTTTTTACATTTCTACGACTTTCCCGTGCTTCAGTTGCGTATATATTTACCTTAAAAGAGATTCGTTACATGGCCGAATATTCTAAATTTAAAACCCAGTTTTATAAAATAAAACACTAACAGTGAAACTAACTTCGTCTTCAGTATCATTATTAATTATTTTATCACAGGTACTAACAAGGATAATGTCTAATATGCCCGTAACTTGAGCCCGGAGGAGTTCTCGGAACAATCCTGACAGAATCTGGTTTGATAGCTGTGCTGGTTATGTGGGACTCACGATACACCTAGGTGCATATCCACTGAACACCACCTGAAGCTTTGCCCGAATGGTCTCTAGGCCTTCATTTGGGGCGAGTATAGTACGTATTCGGTTCATCGTTATACAGAATCTCCGTAGTACACTCGTTAGCGTGATTCAGGAAAGGGTATAACGCCATCTATCGTTACTATCGGTTGTGCCCAGAACCAATAGCTTTCAGTCTTGTTACAACAGAAAATTTCAGCCTAATCACATCATTTCATCTAAATTAACCTAATATATAAAAACTGCATTAGAATCTGTTTACCAGTTTCTGAAATTTACACAGATAAACTGATAAATAGATATTATTCTATTGCTTACTTAACTTAAAACTCCTACAAATAGTGTCTTCAAAATATCTTTCATGTACAGATACCAGTTACATATTTATTATATGTATTGATGATGCTGGTTTCAGTAAATGAGCAGATACGTCGATAGAAGATAAATTGCCATCAATTGACATGAACGTTGATAACATAGAGAGTGTCACCAACGTGTTGATGGCTAATCAACGCGTGATGAGTTTAGTAGTAGTAATAGTAAAAACGGTGGTAGCCTAGTGGTTAAGATTTGGCCTCCTATCGGGGGGTCCTGGTTCGAATCCCAGGGCTCGCACTTCTGAATATTCGGAGTTATGTGCGTTTTAAGCATTTAAATGTCACTCGCTATAACGGTGAAGGAAAACACCGTTAGGGAACCTGCATGCCGGGGTGTTTGCAAAAACTCAAAGGTGCGTGGAGTCGGCCAATCTGCACTTGGGCAGCGTGTTGGACTATGGTCTTAACCTCCTCATTCAGACAAGAGACCCGTGCCTAATAGTGGACTTCATGGGTTGATGATGACGATTAGTATTAGTTAGTAGTATTAGATATTAAGATTTTCGTCGGTGAAAATCTGAATCACCTTGAGAACTTTATGGACAACCATCAGTTGAGCAGGTGTCCTCATGATGTTTTTACCGAAGCAACAGACAATTTACTTCTGCGAGTTAGAAGAACGTAACGTAGAAAATTGGAGGTACACGCAGGATACGAATCCAGGACACGTGCGAGCGAGTTCCGTTCAAACCGGCTGTCGCTGCTGCATGAGAATTCCCCTGGTGTTCTGAAGGTGTGTGAAATTTCTGATCCTCATTTGGTCAGCATGATGGAATTGGATGGATGGCTTGATATTATATGGGAGTCCCAAGCCCAGAAGTGGAACAGATAACTATTTCAACATGGAACAGAGAACCTATAAATGTTGCCATGATGAAGATATTTCGCATATTATCAGTAGAACATATTTAATCTATAACTTAGGATAGTTTATTGAAATCGTTTAATTCAGAAGCGCTCTGAAACTACTGGTGTTTCGTCTGCCACCTATTTCCAATAATTCAACTACATTATTAGTATTCCCTTCAGCTTCCCTAGTTTTGGTAAAAGCTGACATAATTCCTGATATCTGCCAGAGAGTGTGGCGCAGTAGAAATGGATTCACAAATGATGCTCGTATTATAAGGACTAATAAAATATTCTATTAATTTTATGAAAGCCAAAGTTTTTGAGAATGGATGGAAGTTTGTTACTCCTTTATACAAAAACTGCTGATCGGATTTGAATGAAATTTGGTGCAGGGCAATTGTGGTTGGGGCAATTGGGGTACTTATTATTGGCAGGGCAATTGGGGTACTTATTATTGGCAGGGCAATTGGGGTACTTATTATTGGCAGGGCAATTGGGGTACTTATTATCAACATACAGTAACTTTCTTGAGAAACAAGAGATTCTGGGTTCGATCGCCGTCATACAGTTACAGAATACTTGGTTTAATTTATTTCTTAAATTTTGGGTGTTTCTTTGTATATACATCAATAATCAAAGCTTGTATTTTCAAATATTTTTAATAAATTTTGTTTTCATTGATAGTACCCCATATTCTATCTCAATTTATAATGTACGTTAACAATTTTCATGAAAAAAAAACTGTTTATTACTTTAGGCGTTAAAGCATAACAGACAGAGTTATTTATGTATTTATAATATTAAGAAGGATTTATTTTCACAAACGACAAAAATATTTAGGATTATCAGAAAGCACTCAGTATAGCAATTCCATTTTATTGTATTGAACAAGAGTCATGAACAGTCAGATATCTACACCCCATTAAGCTGGCTTCCGTCGGTGAGTTCTGCGAACTTCTGATAGCCTCGCACCGCGTCACTCTTTCCATGGTAAGAGTCCGTCTATTTCGAATCTGATCCGCAATTTTGTACTGTGAATAGTTATCAAAATCCTACTAAAATAGGGAGTATCTAATTAAAGCGTATTTAAAAGTTCCTATGACTTCAATCTGATAATAATCACTACTGAGCACGGGCCTCCTCATCCTAAGGAGGCCTAGAGCATACTCCACGGTGCTCCAACGAGGAAAGAGCGGCCAACCCAAATGCTGATAATTTATATGCCGTTCTAAGGCTATCGACGTAGCTTAACGATTGCTATCTGACGATAACAGCCGGGACCGACGGCTTCACGTGCTCTCCCAAGCACGGAAGCGTTCATGACCATTTCTCCGACACACCTAATTTTCTTAATCTTAACAAGAAATATAACAACAGGTACGAACTTTTCACGTATGAATTTATACGTACAATCGCATGAATAGATAAATGATATTTTGTTCTGTCGACACAAGTCCCAGTACCTGGGTTTATAATCTTCACTTCACTGTATTTTACACATAGTTTTCGTATACATATGTTGCAGGCGAAGTTTTAAAAGCAGATATTTCGCCGAAACAGATATTAATCGTTCCACATAATAATGTCTATAATAGGGTACTTCATTAAGACAGGAACGGTGTCCTTTATGAATATGTCGTACGTAAATCATGAAATTGGGTGCTTTATGAAATCAAAAATATGAGTAGGACTGATCGATAAATTCCTGCATAGTTATGCAGTTGCTAATAAGTTTAAGATATCGTTAAGTAAAATTTAAAAAGGAACAGGAATATCGCTAGGTGTGGGTTTTTTTTACCATGAATAAAGCGCTTCACTACAATCACGCCTGATAGTAGGTTGTGATGAAGTCATTGATGGTATAGCCCACTAACTTAGTAGATGCCTATTCACACTTCACTTCAAGACATTTACTTTGTAATCAAACGAAACACAGATGTGGGCAACTTATTCCAGTCCTTCATGGTATGGTATAAAAAAGATGAGGCAAAGCGCGTCGTTCGTACTGGCGGGATGTTAACGACGAAGGGATGGATACCCGCCGTGCGTAGCCTCGTTCGATGGTGGAATGGGGAAATTAAATTGTGCACACTTTCCAAAGTGTATCCAATATCTATTTGTTTATTTATTCATTATTTCCTATGAATACTTTACTTCTGTGTAAATAAATAAATAACATTTGATTGTGTCAAAGTTTTCTGAATTTACTTGAAGTCTAGTTTTTAGTCTAAAACTAAATCTATTCCGGCGACAGTAAATTTTTTAAAGACATCGACAACAGGGTTGATGTTATCTTTTTCAGCGATTTCATAAGATGTTCAATTTCATAATTTTGCTGTGACAAATTTAATACACTCGGACGTAGAATGCCCTGAGTATATTACATTCCGGAACCCCGCAATAATCTGTCCCCCCAGAAGCGGGTGTTAGAAGACAACAAGAAGTCAGGTATGCGTGAAATTACAATATTTTACTTAATTACATGTTATATAACATACTAATATTACGACTGAAACAAGGTCGAATAATATTTGAAAATATTTATAGTCAAACTAGGTTCTGCCTGCGGTTTCGCCCGCGTGTTTTGGTCTTAAAAATTAGCCTATGTATTATTGCAGTCGTTAATCTATGTCTATGTCAAATTTCATCCGAATCCGTTCAGTAGTTTTTGGGTAAAAGGATAACGTCGATCCATCTAGATGTACCACTTCCCAAGTTTCTCTTCCCCGCGGGTCTGCTACCCCCTTCCTGGCAACGCGTTGGTAACATCGTAATCTGGTGTTATAAATGTCCATGCTCACTTACCATCAGGTGACCCATCTGCACGTTTACCCGCCAGCTCCTTTACCCGTCTTTTAAATAAAAAAAAATCTTTCTATCCTCACAAACTTTTCCTTTTATAATATCAGTAGGATATTATGAGTAATTATTGTATAGATACGAGTATATGAAAGCCTTATAACCCGGCGACTTGCAGAAAATCAAGAAAATTATGCAGTAACAGGTGCAGACGAAAAATGGTTGGGGAGTAGTTCAAAAAAATTTGTCCCTTCGGAGGACACGTAAACCCATGTGTCAGTTAATGACAAATTGGATTTGTTAATCCTTGTCGGAGGTCTTCGATAAAAAAATCCTACTCCTAACTTGGCAAAGAGGTTCTCCACCAATATTATAAAAAGGAAAGATTTTAATGTTTATTTGAGGTAAATAGGCTCCAAAACTACTGGGCCATTTTGAATTCCTTTACCTTTAGAATCCTACATTAATAAAAAAATGTCGATCGTTTACTATCACAACAAGCCATCGGGCTATGGACCCTTTTAACGAATCCTATTGAAAAAAAAAACTGTAACCATTGAACAAAAGACTTAATTTGAACCTGTCTGTGAATTGCTAGTTATTTTATAATTGTTTTCGTGATCATTAAATAAAACCATTAGCAAATTGCAATTTGAGGCAGGAGATATTGACGTGTACATCAGAAGCGAACGGGTGATAATGGCTCCTGAATACGTGCTTGTTTTAATATCATCTGGCTGTCATAGACGATAAACATATTAGAAGCGGCCAGTCCGATATGTGTAAAAACATTTTTACAAGCCATTATTTAACTTGAGTATATGATTGTATATTAGTATGTTAGTATACTTCAAAAATCTGTATTGAAGCATAATGGAATATACATACTCTGGGCCTCCACAGTACCTCCACCTGTGCTCAATAATGGGCTATCAATAGGTTGAAGCCAGTATATTAATTTGTTGGTTTGTTCAAATCTTGGAAGCTTAATTAAATCCTTATACTCAAGAGCTGAAATTTTGCGTAGTTTCCGTCCTGATGACAATGTATTTTTATGTTAAGCATTACCTGATACTATGTTCAAGATTGACTGCAGATAAGTTAACTCCGCAACGGTTAACAATACAACTATGAAAATTGTGTATTGTTTCGTATCAAGGCTGTATATTAAAGAACTTATTTTTTATTATTTTAATAAACCTTATTATGTATGTTGTAGTGACATATGATAATTATTGGGAGACGTCATCTATCGAAGACGTATTTATTGAGATTGTCTTAAAACTAAAACATAATACTTATATGATACGATTCAACCTACAATGGTATAAGCACGCAAATTAGAAGACGGGTCGCCTGCGCCCTAGATTGTCATACATTTTTGTATCAACTATTGGCGTGAACTGAAAAGACACGCCAATACACTTTCATACATTTTTGTATCACCGATTGACGTGAACTGAAAAGACACACCAATCAATGATACAAAAATGTATGGAAGTGATGTTTGTTGTGTTAAAACGTTACGTTACGTTACAACAAACAAGTCGCCGGGTTATCAAAAGCTTCATTAACCACTTCTACGCCACCCCAATACCATTCTATTCCTACCTAATTCTGCATTGCGAACATACATTGCCCCACATACTGAATGTGGTTGTCCGAAGATTTATCTCTGGTACAAGATCCGCTGAATGCATTTCTATTCAAACTATTGATTTAACTCTAATGCGAAGTAATTTCGAATTCAAAATCATTTGTTAGTTCCATTACTAATGCACAATTTATGTTATAGGAATACTTATCTCCGCCCGCGGCTTCACCTGCCTAATATCGATAAAAATAATCTAAGTATGATAAGATATTCGAGGCTGTAGTCTGTTTTTGAGATCAGTAGTTTTTGTGTGAAAAATTCTTGGCTTTAGCTTCCGTTCTTCGGAGGGCACATAATGTCGTCGACCCCGGTTATTGTCGGAAGATAGCAATCGTTAAGCCATGTCGGAGGCCTATAGGCTGCATAAAAACTTCAGTACATTTGGCTACTAACCCCTCCACCAATCCGCATAGGAGCAACGTGGTGGAGTATGCTTTTGGCCTCCTCAGTATGAGAGACCCGTGCTCAGTAGTGAGTCATTCATAGCTTGAAGCCACCAAATTTATTAAACATAGATATGCTAAAAGCGCGCCAAAATATTTCTCGATAAACTGCTTCATTAATTTCGTCTGTCAATGTCATTCACTGACAGATACGTGTTTAATGTACCAAAAGAGTATCCAAAGTACGTAATTACTTGAAGTAAAAACTATATAATGAAATTTCATGAATTCTTGAATCATATAATTAATATTAAAATATTTATAAATAAAGCCAATTTTTAATTTGTCATGTGTCATACGTCATAAAATAATTATCCAATAGTGTAATCTTGTGACGTTTGACGGAAGTTTTAGAAGATGGCAGACAAAAGCGGATCAAACACGAACGGACAAATGTAAGAGGTGACATCTATGTATGTATATAATATAATTTTCAATTCCCGAAGCGAAGCAACGCAGTCTGAAAATCAATTTTCCATGTGAAATATTCACCGCACAACATTACATATTAAATAATTTTGTGGAATATTAAATATATTAGTGGATAGTTTAAATATTCTAACGTTAGCCTGTAGCGTTCGTAGGCACTTTTATCCAATATGGGTCGGGGAGGAATGTAATAAAAGCGAAGCGCATGCCAGCCTTCTTCTTTGTCATTCAATGTACCCTGCGCTGCAATAAAGTACTAATATTGAACTATATGGATGGATGTACATACATAAATTATATCGATATATTACACTAACGGTTTGAAAAGTCGTGATAGTCTAACGGTTTGAATGTGTCTCGAATGGGACGAGATCGAATTACGCGCGCTCACAATTTTCAAAGTTATGCGCGTGTTACATGTTTAACCGTTGCCTGCCAGGAAGGGAACATTAGACCCGTTGGTAAGAAAGAAATAGGCTGAACTGTACATTACTGATGCAACCGTTATTAATAACCGCACCTACTGATCCCAGTTTACACCCAGAAGAATGAGAAGGAGTATGACTAAAGGACGGGAAGAAAAAGGAGATCTAACTCCTTCATTTGGTTTTAGATATATTATTTATTAGCTGTTACTGTTTATCTGTCAATTACACTTTCATGCCTAAATAACTGCACCGATATTGGTGTAAACTGGTTCGGATATATAGATTATGCTAAGAGTTGAGATGGACAACTTGTTACCGTGAAATAAACCCTAAACAAGGTCTAATAAAATATTCAAAAATACAAATTTAATTATACGTAGATCCCTAATATAAAGCAATGCACAAAATTTCATAACTGTGTTGGAAACCGTTGAGGAGTTCTCTTGTTTGGAGCCAATTTTGAACGTGGTATCAGGTATTCACAAAATAGCATTTTTATCGCAACTGAAGCAGTATGCAAAATTCCAGCTACGTATAGTAAGAGAAAGTGGATCTAATTTAACTTACAAGATTTGATTCGTAACAAACAAATATACTATGTGAGTACTAATATACAAAAACTTAAAGTTAAATAAAAGCTCTCAAAAAAGGTGAATGTATGAAAATTTATCATTCTCGACTATAAAATTATGAAACTAATTAGTAAACAAGGAATGAGTAAAAATTATTTTGTTCTAGCATTTTTGAAATTTCAATCGGTGTGCAGATGAAATGGGGGATGAAAACTGTACTGAAAGAAATCGCAGGCAATAGTTAGTTCATTGTATTTTAAAACAATTTGTTATATTAACATAAAATTTAATATGATTTTACTTTTACCATATCAAAACGGTTCATTATACAGTAACATGATTTCGCTGGTAACATACATTTGCATGAGTTAGATGTATACGACATAATTATGCGTAGCGGTTTTTGGGCGGATTAGAATATGAATCCCAATCCCACGCTGGCCTACTAGAGTATCTTAGAAGGCGTACAGAAGTCAGCTGCGCGGTGGTAGGGCTTCACGAAAGGATTATTATTCTTTTGTGAAGCCCATCTGGCTGTCTAACTCTCTTGCTTGAATAAACCGCCAAAACAATTCGTCGTGTTCCGACTGGAGGCGTGACAGCCAGTTCTGCTATTTTTCTTCCGTTCTTTCATTCATCCTTCTTCACATTCTTCTTCGGTAACCAATTCTGAAGTGGTATGTTGTTCTTGTAACTGGGATCAGTTGCTATCGTTATTGATTCCAGTTGCATTAGCAATATACCGCTTCCCTTGTTTTCTTCTCTTCCCGCGTATGCGGTCTATTATTTCTTTCCTGGCAGGCAACGCATTAGTAACACCCCAGTCTCGTGTTGTTAATGTCCATCGGCGACGGTGATCACTTGCTATCAGGTGACTTTCTGCTCGTTTGCCTGCTTATCACATAATAAAAAACAAAATTGTTATTTAGAACGTAAAAATAAAAATACATTTTTAGTAGGGTATTTTCCTTATTTTGCTACCCTCAAACATTACAATTTTTTTATAATTCGCACCGTATTAGGCGGTCAAGACGAGGCTGTCATGAAGAAAATATTTTCGGCAGTAAATCATATTAATATTATAAATGTGACAGTTTGTGCGGAAGAATGGATGTTTGTTACTCCTATAAGCAAAAACGACTAAACCAATCTGGATGAAATTTGGCAGAGAGTGAGATTATAGTCTGGAATAACACATGGACTACTTTTATCAACACGTACCACGCAGGCGAAGTCGCGGGCAGGCACTAGTTATGCATGTATGTTAGTAATTGTCAAAATGTAAGTGATTTAAAAAGTTAAGAAACAGTGGCCGCGGACGGTAGGAGTTAAGTCGCGAAAAAAATGATAAGCACTTTTGTGACTCATAAAGCCGACGGTACCTAGACAACCTAAAGACGAGACCTTCGGGAAGCCAAAATTTCGACTCTTTGGTTGGACACTTTCTGTTTTGGGTCAACATTTTGCTTTTATCATCTATTGTCAATAATTTACGCAGTAATAAATTTTTTTTGTTTTGCTTTTGTGCTATCACAGATAACGTTTAACAATCACGGCTAATGTCTAATAAACCGTTGCCTAGCAACCTGTGACAAACAGAGGAATTAAACTTATTGTTGTTTTATCAGTTGTTAACTCTGTACCATTACTTTTTTTAAACTTTTACTAGTGCTCTTTGCTCGGTGACAAATGCATAAAGTATTAACACGAAAATCAATAAATTGTAAAATCATAAAACAAAAAACTTCAGTAGGTTAAAACGTTAACTCCTTCATGAAATCAAGGATGTCAGAGTATGAATTTGTGAATGAAGTTGTGTGTTGTAATTTTGTTATTTGAATGGTATGACTATTATTTATTTGTAGTTTTTACTTGGTCTTTGATCAATACTTTAATAACTGATTTTCAAAAAATATAGTCAGTAGTTTAGTGGAAAAAGCCTCATTTAAGTTACATAAGTTGGTGAAAACCCTACAAAAGATTGTCTATGGTTTGTTTACATATTCCAGATGGAAGTTGCACCAAGTTTAATAGTAAAGAATTTTCAAATCGGCCTATTGATTTTGGAGCCTATTCTCCTCAAGCGCTCAAACAAATTTTCTTTATAATATTAGTATAGATATGTTTATGCACCTACTTTGTTAAATAAATTGTAAAAGGCACTGTACACAGGTTTATCATGCGTTAAGGCATCAGTAAGAAGTTAATGCAGTTTATTTCCGCAAAATAGCTGGAAAAGAAATATTATGCACATATTACGCGAGGGACTGAAAGTTAAGACAAAGTGCAGGATAAAAATTTAATTTTCCACCAAAATTATGTACTGCGTAAAACGATATATAGGAGAGATTTATCTTACTAATAATATCCTTCTGATAATATATATACGAAAGTTTGTGAGGATGAATGGATATATAGATGTTTGTTACTGCGCAAAATACTGAACAGATCTGAATTAAACTTGGCACAGATATAGACAGAGGTTTTGTCAAATGCCACGCAGGCCAAGTCGCGGACGCAAACTGGTACGTTTGGATAGATGGATGTTTATTATCGGGTCAAATGTCATTTGTGTGTTCAAAGCTACCTGCAAAACAGTGAATTTTTGTCTTATACTTTGTAGATAAAAAAATACTACCTGAGTCATGTGAGCCTTACTAACCAATTGGTTAAACTAGTTTATTGGTTAAACTAATTTAAACATACGAATGGAATAGTAGTTTTATAAATCCTTCACAAAAAGTTAAAATAACAAAGGCTTTTTCGGTTTATTTTAAGTTCGCTGTTCAAAAATTTATCTGATCGCTGTACTTGTGCACTGTCAGAGAGATTTTGTTAGTACCTAATGCGTAAAAAAGTACCTAATCAAGGTTTATTAAAATATTTAAACAAACAAGCTTAATTATATACCCCTAATACGAAGAAACACATATTTTATGTCATATCATAACTTTCACAACCGTAGTGTAAGAAGAAGTGGGTCTAATTAAACTTGAAACTGAATTTGACCCGGAAAACCTACCAAACTAATTTACTAACATCCTGATACACAAATATTCACGGCAAGTTAAATAAAATTTAGTGAAATACGAAATATTTTTATCTCTAGCAATTTGAAAGACCCTATAGTAAAAATGGTGTTGGCCTGTCAAACAAGAAGCTCCAAGTTCGATCTTCGCATGTACCAGCATCTAAGTTATACGTCATCGCATATACGTTAAACAAATTATCTCCTCAGCTATTACTAAGTACTAAAACTATATCCCAATTCTTACCTTCATGGTGTCGTATAGCCTTCAATGCATGATGCTTTTATCCGACTTCAATTAATGAGGAGGCCATTACTGATGATTTTTTTGTATTATTATTATGTTACCTTCGAACTTCTTACTAAGTTTCGTTTTTGCTATAAGCCCGCATGTACGCGTAAAATTTATTCTATGTTTCTCATGTGAGTGAAATGTAAAATTCTCAATAAGAAAGATAGTTTCTAAAACTTCAAGTTGACCGATTTTGATAATTTTTGATTGAAAGCTGGTACTTGATAGGTGGTCCCATGTTTTTGAGCGACATCTGACAAATAGTTTTGGAGTTATAGTGTTTTGTTAGCGCCTGGTTTTTAAGTCTAAGTGCTAGGTCTACGAACTAACAGCCGAAAGTCGTAGGTTCAATTCCAACCGATTTTTTCTGTGATGAACAGAAATGTTGGTTCTGTGTATCTGGGTGTAAAAAATATGTATACAATATATATGTATGTATGTTTATGAATTGTCTGATAACCATAGTGCAGGCTAATGTTTAGTTAGCGTTCAGACGGCCGTGTGTGAGTTGTCCAAAGATTTATTTAAGCAATAATTTAAAAAAGAAATTAAGCTAAGTGTCTATTACTTAACAAGGCTATTTCCTAAAAAAATATATTACTTAAAACGCTCAGTTGCAGTTAGCAGTGAAATATTTTAAGGAAAGCGTACAAAAGTTCATAGGAGACGTTCTTAGCAATCTACTTAGGCTATAACTCCTCTATAGATGGCAGGAAGTGTGTAAAATAAAAACAGCTATCGTTCCTTACTTTCCACAAGAACGCCGGAAGTCCCTACCACGAGCATGTGCTAAACGTTTTCGATCTGTAGTTTTGTTGGAAAACCAACAATATTTTTTATCTGTGGCACTGAAGTATCTGTGGATTATTTTAAAAATATCTTTGACATTTAATTATCTGTGTTCTATTTAAATTACTGTGTCTCTTTCCGTTTCCGGTTGGGCTCCTATACTACGACGTGTAATGTCGATTTTTGTCAATGTATTGTTAAACTATGTAAATGAATTATTGAGGCATTTTTATTTACAAGTTCTTGTCTTAAATCCAGCAAAAGTTCTCGCACAAGTTTAAAATCATTGTTCGAAATTCGACTTAGGTTAGCTTCGGAGACCGTGAAATTTATTACGAAATTTTAGCCCGTAGGTAAGTTATTTTATTGCCTCTTATTGTATATGAGTGTTCGCCCGATGAGACAACTGATAAACTGATATACATATTTTTAAATACATATATATATATATATATATATATATCTATGTAAATAGATATTTACACCAAGTCACACAGAACAAACATTCTTGCTCATCACAGAAAATTATGACCTGGGTAGGAAACAAACCCACGACCTTAGTATAGCAATCCGGGTAACTAACTACTAGACCAACCAGCCTGTCTTTTCTCACAAACTTTTGTATTTATAATATAGCAGGATTCGAAATAGACTTTCGAGTCGATTTAATTCAATTCGAGTCGTCGAGTCGAGTCAATTCGAGACTTTACTAACGGGTGAAGCCGCAGGCGGACGCTACTAACGTTCTAAAACCCATAGTAATGTTATTTGGAGAACAGAAACAGGCATAAATTTAAAACGTCCCCAGCACTCCTGTGGAAGGGGAATTAGGGGAAGTGAACATGGTACCAGTTAAAAATACTCCTTAAACATCTCTGGAGAAATTATCTGCTGATTTATTACTGCTGGCGGCACGAGAAAAACTTTACACGAATTTAATTCTAGAATCATCTTTTACGTTTATTGTATTGTACACATCAAAAATATATATTTGTACTATAATAGGAAAATACCATAATCATGTAAAAACCAATACAATGTATTTTTTCTTCTTTGTTAAGTTTATGAAAAGTGCAATAAAAGTGCTGTAAAAATAGGGAGTTAAGGGTTTTTTAGGTTAAGGAAACGATTAATCACAGAACGATTTTTGGAAACTGCGGTGATGTTTAGTTTTGAAAATTTTAAATGAAAAACGACGTTATTATTCTTAGTTTAAATTTTCATGTTAAAATATTTTTATTTTATTTTAACAGAGTTATAAAAATATTATAATATTTGCTAGTTTGCGTGTTAAACAGACCTACATTTATTTGACAGCAAAAACCCACAGTTCTTTTTTATTTATGAGAAAACTTACAATAGATAAATGCAACTGCACCGCCCCATTTGTTCGGGGAATACCCGTAATTTATTACGCGAACAACAAAACTTGTACTGCGATACACTTTATATCGCTTTTACTTTAAAATGGAACCGTATGAATAATTTTGACACGTGTAAGTGAGTGCTTTCTTAGGGTGTGACCGCATATGGCTGCTTATGTTTGGGTCATACGTACGTTGGGCTATATAACATAATATATAAAAAAAATTATATCTCAAGAGAACTGCCACACAGCCACCTTTTTTTTGTTATCGAGAGAGAAATCTTTAAAATATACCAGACCCCAGAGGTTACAGGTAATGTAGGATTGCTGCCTACTATGAACAAAGGTTCGTACTGAACCTGCAGCCACTGAAGCTGCAGCTGGCGGCCACAGCGGATACTCAGCGTGAACCTTCAATATATTTGCTTAATTTTATTTATTTCTAATCGACTTTAAAGATAATTTCGAATGTTTTTTACCAACTTCAAAAAAGGAGATTGTACTCAATTCGTGTATATACATATGTATATGTTTCGTATGTATCGATTTTGATAATTTTTTTTGGTCGATAGCTAATGCTTGCGATGTGGTCCCGTTTTTTAAGCAGCCTGAGACGAGTAATTTGGAAATTATTGTTCCTTTTAATACTTTTGTTTTTTTACCGCATAACTTTTGACTGGCTGAGTCGATTTTGATAATCGATAAATAATTTCATGATATCTAACGGGTGGTTTTTGAGTGATTCGTTTCCTTTATTTTTCTTAATATTCGTTCATAACTTTATATTGAGTTCACCGATTTTGATGATTTTTTTATTCAAAAAATAGTACTTGCTACATACTGACATGTAATATTGAGCGACACCTGACGGGCAGTTTTTGATTTATCTGTAATAATGCGTTTTTACTGGTTGCGACTAGGTTAACAATGATTGTTTCATTGTATTACTCGTCGGAAGGATTTAAAGTCGGTTTTTATAATGATAAAAATGATTTTTGTGCATTACCTCGTAAATTTACTGGGTGTGGCAATTTTAATGATCCTTTTTGTTTGAAAGCTGATGCATGACATTATGTTGCATGATGCATGTTATTTTTTATAATGTATAACCCTACTAATATTACAAATGCGAAAATGTGTGAGGACAGATTTTTATTTCTAACGCTTTCACGCAAAAGCTAAATGGATCTGAATAAAATTTGGCACAGAGATAAATTATAGACTGGAATATATATAGGGCATTTTTTATCAACAGTCCACGCTAGCGAAGCTAGCTAGCTATAATTTATTTAAAACGGTAGTATCGAGACACGCCTTTACGAGCGCAAGATCCCACCACTCGTCCCGTGCACCCATTGCATTTGAAATATAAAGACTATTTGTAAACGTTTGCGCTTACCTACGAGCTCAGCTTATTTTTATTGGAATTTAAAATTCTGCGAGGAAGATTTTTATCTACAAACATCTACAACTATATATTTCAGTATTTTATATGATATAAAATTTAGATACCTTTTTTATTGTACTAAAATTTTATGGACCAAAAAATAACCAATTTTATTATATAAGTACTAGTTGTACCCGGCGCATGTCGCTGCGCATCAACCATGTGTGTGATTGATATAATTATGGAACCAAAACTTTTTCCAGAGAATTCGGAACAACGTTGCTAAAGATATCAATGCTCTATCTTTTACTATTTCAGAGTAAATAAAGGACAAATAAAGAAACTCACAATCAAAAATACATTTTTATATATAGATTTTTAGGTTGACATCGCACCATTGATCAATTAATCGAACTACACCCCAAAATGAGCCCTACGTTTTTTGAAATACCTGAAACTATAAATTCAAATTGAAATTGTTTTTTTTCTATACACGTTGAAATTTTTTTAATCCATAGGTATTAAAAAAAAAATTCATCAAATAATTCATAGGGATTAAAAAAATATTCATAGGGATTAAAAAAGATTCATATACTATAGAGTATATGGTGGTAAATCGGCCGCCGACTGAAAGATGCCGTAAGCTAACTCCGGCAGACTGCATAGTCACGGGAAAACGTTAGTCTCAAAATGTATGCGACGCTTTTCAGAAACGACGATGTACTCGAACAGGATTTCATAAGCGGAACTTACAGGAATAAATGAAATTTTGTTTTACTTTATTTGACTGAAACAGTCAGCTCAGAAACTAATTTCCTGAAGCAGTTTAAAAATTACATTTTATGAGTATTTTAAATTTATTGAAGTAAAAACTCAAATAGCATGGCTGTACCGCAAACACTGTTACCGTACATAAACACGGATATGCGGTGCTTGAAATAAATATAGTATTTTTATGTACTCCAAAGTACTTGTGAAATTGCTACTAGAGTACTAACAGAACCAGAGAGTAAGATTGCGAATAGAAGTGCTTTTAAACTATACATATATAAAAGTTAGTATAAAAATTAGGTACTTTGATTTTATCGAAAATTTCTAAAAATTTTAAATTTAAAATGAATTTTTTAAACCAACTAATATAGTAAATGCGAAAGTTATGACGGTTGATGTTTGTAACCCCTTTATGCAAAAACTACTGGACGGATTCAAATGAAATTAGGTACAGAGATAGACGTTAGTCTGGAATAACACATATACTACTTTTTATCAATGTACCATGGGCGAAGCTAATTGTAGAAATAATTTTATTTGGTTTGTCTTAGACAGTCAGCTCACAATCTAAAAATTAAAAGTGCCTTAGTGATTAGCGTACGTTCTTACTTTGAAGTCATACATATAAATTTTGTCAATAAACTAGTTTGAGCCTGCCGTTATCTACGTGGTGTGTTGATAAAAAGCAGTACTACTCGTATATATTATCTCTTCAATTTTTAAACTCTTTTTAAACTCTCTTCACTAATCCTTGTGTGAAGGCATAACATCTAACCATTCATCCACCCACACAAACTTTAGCATTTATAAGTAAGATTAAAATTTTCTGGCACTACAAAGTTTTTTGTGGTTGGTGCATATTTACATACAACTTTTTAGAACCGGATCTAATAAAACACATACCTTTTTGATTATCTCGTAACTTTGGCAACTTGGACAAACATTTTGAAGTAATTTTTTGAAGAGTTTTGAAATACATTTCAGATTATGCTTAGAGAATAATTCGATAAGGATTGGGTGAAGAAGTTAGTGGCCAATCCAAAGCATGGAACTTTTTAAACCGATTGCAGGCCTCGACTGCCCTGTGACTATAACTATCGAACCTTACATATTATAAGACTCTTAAAAATATGTATTTACAAGCCAAGATTTAACAGGCTTATTCGTAGTTAGTCCGCTTTACCTCCTATGACTACATCGCCACTTACTATCAGGTGGGATTGTATTCAAGCATTCAATTATAAAATGTAAAAACTGGCTACGAGATAAACAGATGTTGGTTCACCTAATTTCATGTTTCTACTTTCTACCCGACATTGCTTAACTCGGTCGATCGTTAAATCGATATCTTGGCCGATCGATATCTTGGCCGATCGATATATAGAATCGATAATCGACAAGAATGTTTGGCTTCAATCCATTGTTGGCCCACTATTGAACCTGTTCTCAGACCCGTGTCTTTTCTCATCCTGAGGAGGTCTAGAGCATACTTCACTACGCTGCTCCAATGCGAATTGATGGAGGGGTTAGGGGCCAACCCAAGTGTTGGAAGTTTTTATGCCACCCGAAGGTTTCCAACTTGGCTTAACGTTTGAAATCTAGCGATAACAAACGGGACCGACAGCTTTTCGTGCCCTACGAAACACCGAGACGTTTATGAATTTTTTACCACTAGCGGTCACCCATCCTCCTACTGACCGCGCCCGCTGTTGCTTAACTTTTTCGATCGCTTCCAACCGAAACAAGTCGCCGGGCTTCGAACGCTTCGAACGCTTAATAAATAATATTGTAGCCTTATAAATCACTCTATTTTCGCTCCTAGAAATATAATTGTCGTTTTTACAACAACCAGCCACAAAGCATATATTATTTTTGACAAGCGTTTCGCTCTCAATTTCTCTTAATCTTGAATGTCGATTTTTACTGTTTCCACCATTTTGTATACTTTACAACGGTTAATATAGGTATATTATA
>DWJZ01002629.1:0-18975 GCA_018249125.1 Asbolis capucinus
TGTGATTAAAGAAGAAAAATGTTATAAGATTTAAAATTGATTATAAAATACTACACAAAATATAGGTAACAAGATAAGTATGTTAAATAACGATATATTACTAAAGGCTCTCAGCAATCATGTCAAGTCATCGTTCCTGATGTTCATCAGGGCGCAATATAAGTCACCTTGGACTCTATCATGGACTAAGACCCTAAGAACTCATTTCTAGGAAAGAAACTTAACAAAAGACAACTATAATTTTTACCCGAATAACAATTTCAAAATGAAATCTAGGTATTCCAAAAAATATCACGTCTACCCACTAAATCCACATCTACGGCGTAGCATCGTAGCACCAAACGTAGCACTGCTACATCACGCGTAGTCCCAAAAACAAAACAAAATTATTTTAATATCCGCTCAATAACATGAGGTCCTTATTTATAACGCCAATAACACTCTTCAATAATGACGTAGCTGGGATATGCGCCAGACTGACTAGACCTGTGCCCCCCTTGCAATGTTTGTAGGACGGGTGTCTGCGGGGTAAGTTGGTTGTGAGCTAGGGGTCAAGAGGCCTGGTTTTAGGGGTGTTTCAAACGATTTATAGTTTGTGTTAGGCAACGTTCTCTGGTCACGTAGAAGCGTGGCAGTCCGTCGTGCTGTGACGGGTTGATTTGGACGTATCATATACATATGTGTGACGCCATTTTGTTTTTATTTGCATTATGAGTTCCGGCCCTTGCTTCGCTTGTTTCTTTAGGACATAAATGGGATCCAAAGGGAGTCAAATGGGCATTTAATTTTCGTTTATTTTCTATTAAATTTCGTTTGTTTCGTTTCGTTCGTTTGAGTTATATTTCTAACTAAAAACCTCTCATAAACCTATAACTCTTATAACCTGAAAATATCTTCCATGTGCCAAGACAACGATCAGGTACAGATTAACTATATGAATTGATAGTCTGTGTATATAAAAATTAATGTTTGTTTGAGTCAATCAGTCTGAAATGGTAGGAGATACAGCACTGATGTCTTTAGCAACTTTGTTAAGAATTCTCTGGAAAAGTTTTTGATATCAAAATTCTAAACATTGGATACATGGTTGATGAGTTGTTGTGTAGTAACGCGCGCCAGGTACAGCTAGTATATTATAAAAATGTTCAACACATTTTCGCACATAAATTACAATAAGTGAATCGACAAAGTTAGTTCATATTTAGTTTTATTAAAATCCGTTACAAAAAAGTGCGTTAAAATGTATCCGCATCAGGAACGCCAGATCTTCAAGACACCTTTACTCAACATACTGAAAAACTTCTCTAGCAGTTTTTGTATATTTTAAATAGTTTAGTTTCCATACAATCGTAGTTTTAAAAGCTAAGGATTTTTTTCAAATCTTACTCTTTAAAATTTACACAATTAATAACTATTTATTTGATAAAATTTTATCGAAATAGTGCTACGGCTTTCGCAGTTTAAGAACAAACAAACAGATAAATATTAATCTACATTATATATAATAGATATATCTTGTACTTCTTGAGATTATGTACTTGAAAAAAATCTATAAATTATTTCAAATTTAAATCACATATATTTGTGGATATCGATACGCAACAAAATCCTTTCACAAACTATACAATTACGTTTTTAACCTATGAAACACACTCCTGAGTATGACTTCATCACACTGCTCCAAAGTATGGAATAATACCAATCCAAAGGATGGAATAATACTTCCCAAACAGAGATATCCTTTCCCATAAGTATAAAAAGAAGTTGCAAGTTGTCTAAAGTTGGAGTACAATCCTTATTTGCTGAGTTCATTATTAAGTGAATAATGTTGATTACAGTCGCCCCCTGGCGCGCCAACTTGCAAACTCCTATCTTATATTTTAACTTGAATTGTAAACATTTGGTAACCACAAAATATTTCTTTGGAAATGCGTTGGTTACTAATAGGTAACTTGCGACCTACAAGGTTACAAGTAACCTTAAGTTAAGTTACTTAACCTTAAGTTACAAGGTTACAATGTAACCTTTTAGGTCGCAAGTTACCTATCAGTAACCAAAGCATTTCCAAAGAAATATTTTACAAGGTTACAATGTAACCTTGATGTAACCATCCACGATTTAGTGTAATTTTTTGATTGCTTTTGATTTTTTGATCGTTGATAGATGGTTGGTCTAGTGGTTAGTCAAAGTAAAATCAAAATTCAGTTATTCACATAAACAAGTATTAAAAACATATATTATGAACGTTAACATCTTTTTGAATCTACCACCGTTTCGGAAAAGTGCTATTTTGAGGAGAAGAAAGGGCCACAGGTTAGTGAACCTGACTGCTACACCGAAGGTCGTGGATTCGATTCCCAGGTCAAACTTTTCTGTGATGAGCAGGAATGTTTGTTCTATGCGTCTAGGTGTAAATAACTATATAGCATTTTAAAATATATACGTATTTTTATCAGTTGTCTGATCAGTATAGTAAAAGTTAACCCTTAGTTTGGGATCAGATGGCCGTGTGTGAATTGTCCAAATATATTTATTTTGAAATCTTTTAAAAGTGCGCGTAAGATTCAATACAAAATATATCTGTGTTACGAAGATATTTGTTATAAACCTTTTTATAATATTTTTTTTATTATATTTTAAAAAAGTATTATTGACTTAAGTAATATACTTTACGTAACTAATGTCATCAACTTACAACTTTAACATAAGGAATGTTATTAGTATTCTATATATGTATATTCAATTTCATATTCATATTCATAACTTGATTTTAATTCGTTAAATTTTATTATATACATATATTGTACAAGCTTTTATTTAACTTGCAGTGTATATTTGTATATTAGTATGTTAGTATATGTATGTTCATATTTGTTTGTCACGGGTCAAATGTTGCAAGCTTAATTAGACCCAGTTCCTGTTACACTGCGGAGTAGAAATTTTTCATAAAGTTCCCATCCTGATGACAATGCATTTTTATGACAAGCATGACCTGATACTACGTTCTGGAGCGTGCAGCAGGTGGAGCCAATCTCTGGACATGGGAACTCTTCAACGGTTAACAATACAGTTATGAAAGTATGTATGTTTCTTTGTATTATAGATCTATAACTAAAACTTGTATTTTTAAACATTTTTAACAAAACTTGTTTAACATTATTAACAAACGTCATTGTAACATGTTGCTTGATATAACGAAATATTTTCGATTTTCTAGCTTCGTTGTGTCAAGTTAATAGTGTATTTCTTTAAAAATGCTTTGATTCTTGATATAGAATCATTGTATCCCGGTAGTGACCTTGTGAAGGACCCAGGCTGAGTCAATGTGACAGTTTGTTTGAATTTTATGTGTTATTTGAGGAAACCTGCAGTCTTGACATTTCTACATAAAGTTCTCGAAGGTGTGTTGACCACAATACACTTAGCCAGCGTGGACTATGGCTTGTACCCCTCGCATTGTGAGTGGAATCCCGAGCCCAGTAGTGGGACAGTTGTGGGTTGTAATGATGATGATTTGTGTTGTTGTTGTCGCCTAAAACTAGAATCCCACAGTAGGATCTGGGTAAGCACTTATATAATACAGGTAGGTACAAGTATACCGAAGATATGTTACTAGTGAAATTGTTCACTATAGTTAAAAATTGTTATTAACTGACCTCAACAAAAGGAGGAGGTTGTTAATTCGATTGTATTTTTTATGTCTAATACTTAACTTTTTACTTTTTTACCTCACAATTCTTTACCGAATATTTAAATTTTTATGATTTGTTTATTCGTTGGTGCTTATCATGTGGTCTCATTAAAATTTTGTGCGACATCTGACGAGTAAGTTTAGAGTTATCTCTGTGATTATTGTACTACTATTGTGATTATTATACTACATTGTTGACGGTCTCAAATCAATCGCATTTTATTACTTGCTAAATTCATATCTTTACTTACCATATAAATACTTGAGAAAAAACTTAAATAATAATGAGAAACTTAGGAATAATAGAAATAAGTAAGTTTCTCATTGTCAGGCATTATTTTTAGTTTTTTTTTATTTTTTTTTATTTTACAAAAAGTACAGGTTGGTATCTTGAACATATTCTGCCTAACTGTAAAACAGTTTGTCGGCAGCAGTATATCGGTGAGGGGAATCTCTCGGCTGTTTTAGAACACTGCTAGATTTTAAACACATTCTAAAAGTATTGTACAATAACTGCATGAAATAAACAAGTTTATATTTGTTTTTATTCCCTTCTACCAGGAAAACACGTCAGTGACACCGCAGTCTGGTGTTTAATGTCCATGGGCTCAGATCGCTTAACATCAGGTGAACCGTTTACACGTTTTCTGCTTATAACATAAAAAAATTAAATATAATAAGATGTGTTTCACACCCATGCAGTCCCAGAAACTTCGGACTGGTTCTCTTTATCAGCGAGCCCCGAATCTTCTTAAATTAGCCGCCTTAAGTGTTGCCAGCAAATAGCTGTAGCTGATAAGATGCTATGCCCATTTAAGGCGCCACTGCAGAATTATTATCTTAATTCATATAAGTTTTTAGTCTTAAGTTATACTAATTTTAATATTTCATCGTTTTTTAGCTCAAGTTTTTTAATTTATCGTCTTAATTCATTTTAATTTTTAGTCTTAAATTACTTATTTTAATTTTTCTTCGTTTCTTGTTTAAGTTTTTATAGTTTTTTAGTATATGTTCTATTGAAGGAAGGAATTCAAAATTTGTAATTTTTTTTAATAAATTTTCTTGAGAAAACTTGAAAATATAACTGTACGATCTCCAGTGCTGATTTTTTACCTAAAAATAGGTAAATACTGATAATACTTAATTATTTAAGTACTTTTGTATCCACGGTCGTTATAGATGAAAGCATTGTACACACGAAATACTACAATGCATACAATAATACAATAAAATTATGAATTAAAGAAAAATAACAAAATTAAAATATTTTTTTGAAATTGACAAAAATTTTATATTTAAAGGTATGATGACAATAACATGAGGTGACCCTATCCAGAACTGTAGGGTAAAACAAAATTAGGTTATATTTGACAATTCCACGACCCAAGACCCAACCAAATAACTACCCACATATCCCAGCATTTATTACAAATAACCATACAATAACGACAACCAGTTTCCCATAGCTTACACAACTAAAGCCCCATAAAACGGCATAACATTGTAAAACCTAATTACTAGGGACGTCACCTCCAGGGCTGCCAACACATCGTTTTCCAACCATTAGCCTTCCTAAATCTACATAAAACGGATCGCGTTAAATCTCGTCACAGGATCGCTTAGTTTACGATAACCGTAACGTTACGACAACGTTTGTCGTTGTTTATGAAAGGCCGCGTCGTTAAACGGCTGATTAACGTCGTTAAAGATATCGGGATAGTGCAGGATGGGATAGCTATGATTTATACATATAATGCCTACTTTTCACGTTTATACCGCCCTTTAGGTGAAAGTTGTTTGATGATACTGTGTCGCTGTTCCATTTATGTATATTATCAAACTAGCGGCCCGCTCTGGGGCATTTTGTCATTTATAATTTGAAATTTTTTTCTGATATATAATCAACCGTTTCTGCAGCGCATGTTATTAAAGACATTTTACAGTACTTTTTTTGCTCCTTGGGTTAAATAAATAATTGAAGTTTCAATAAGGATCCCTATTTTTCTAAATATTTATAAAACCTATGTTACTCAGTGATAATGTAGTATTCTAATGGTGATAGAATTTTTGAAATCGGATCAGTACTTTTTGAGTTCATTTGTTACAAACATACAAAAATACAAATATTTTCTTTTTTTAATAGTGTGGATATCTGTATTTAAAGTCAAACTTACTACAAATCTGCAACTGATTGATGTCTGTGAAGGTATTTGGGGGAAAATTATTATTTGTTACTATTTTATAAAGAAATTTAAAAAAAAAATGTATGAGATAAAAAAACATTTGATACTTTGTATTTTGGTCTGTGCCTTTGTTATTATTTTATCTGAAACGGCTTTTATTAATATTTAGTGTTTGTTTTATTTAAATATCAAGAAAAATAGGCCACTAGTGGTCTTTCCCACCGCGTCCGCTGCAGCATTACTTACTATATTTTTAACCATTCACACAAACATACCATAGCTTTAAGAAATTTGCTAATATTATATAGAGAAAATATTTGATTTTTGGTGTGTGAAGAATAGGCTCCGAAACAACTGGGCCGATTTAAAAAGATCTTTTACCATTAGAATCCTACATTAACCCATTTTGAATATTTGCTTTAAAAATAATCAAATAAAATAAAGGGGTTCGAAAAAAAAACTTTGATAGAACGTGAGAAACGTGAGAACAAAACCCAACGTGAGAAAAAAATACTAAAAAAAACCTTATATCGCGTACCTCACGAAAATGATTGACAATAGAACAAAATGATGTACTACAGTTTTACATAGGCCATCAATAACTATAAGACCGCGATACAATATGTCTAACTGTTACAGTAAGTTACAATAACTTCTTCTGGTAACTGGTTCTTTGGAAGCGAAGCGAAGGCAATTTCTAGATTTGATATTAAACACAAATTAATCGACTGAGGCATTTTATTGCGTTTCACATTCGTGAAAGGGGTACGGGCAAGTTTCGGATGGAATCGTTTGAAATATTGTAATGGGTGTCAAAAATTAATCGTCGAAAACTTTCCCCGGGCATGAGCTATGGAGACCGCGCTTGTAGGACGTGCTTGGTTTGGTTTTACGGTTAATTTTATTACGAATGAGCGATCGAGCGGCACTGTTATAATCCTCCTAGGAATACTACAAGTCTGACAATATCTACTTTAACAAATTTGTACTAATTTATAACTTCGATGTTACTAAGTAGGTGACTACAAAGTTAAGGATGTCCTATATAATTACGGTTTAAATTTTATTTGAAAATAACAATGGTCTTTTGCATCACCTGACGTCAGGCTGTAGTTGTAAAATTGGCATAGTTTTAAGCCCAAAATTTGCTCGGTAGTACCGTCACTTAGTGTGATTGAAATTTAAACAAGATTTATTAGAAATATTTCAAAACACAAACTAATTATAGATCCATAATACAAAGAAATTTCATAACTGTGTTGTTATCTGTTGAGGAGTTCCCTTGTCTGGAGCCAATCATGAACGTAGTATCAGGTCATATTGCATTATCATCAGGATGGAAAGTTTGTGAAAAACTTCAGCTCCGTAGTGTTAGGATAAGTTTATTTAATTAAGCTTGCAAGTTTTGACCCATAAGAAACAAATATTCTAAGATACAAACATACACTGCAATTTAGAAGCTTGTAAAAGAGAATTGGTTAATCAGGAACCAATTTTAACATAGTCTACGTAACTTTAAATAAAAAATTAAGTTAATATATGTTATAATAATATCCTTTTTTTATTATTGTTGCGTTAGTGAGTATTGTTCTTAAAATAATTTTACTTTGACTTTAATCTTAAAGTTATGAGCACTCGTGTTCATAACTTTAAGATTCAACGTCCCACTACACATTACAAAGTTTAAGGGCACAGATATACATATGTATGTTGTCGGTCAGGTACGAACAAGTGGTAAGTCTAAAGCCAGTGTAAAAGTCGTTTGGGTTTGTAAAGCAAAAGGTTGTAACTAAAAAAGGATTGTCTAGTTTTTAAAGCTTTTATTACGACTTTTGGAAATAGAGATTTATGAAAAAATTTAATCAAAAAGTAATAATAAAATTATACATTTAGTGTTTTTAAACATGGACCATTATAGTCTATGTACTTTCGCCAATAAAAGACTTATTTTTATTGGTTTGGACGCTTCATCGAAATTTATATTTTTTGCAAGAAGCTGTCCAAATTAGAAAAAAACGTAGTAATAATAATAAAACTTAAAATTTTTCTTTAAAAACTGTATTTATATATGTACCCTTAGCAAAGTTATAAAAATTTACTAAAATCAAAATTAATTACATAGAATAAACAAACAAACACAATTCAAATAATCACTTGATAAGAACTTTATTCATTCCCAACAGATAACACACATAACTTCGCAAAAAATTCATGGCTTTTTCCAAACTTTTTATTCTCAGCAAACTAGCAGAAGGAGACATACAGCGCCATCTGTCAGGCTGAAGTACGTAGCTCTAATTATTCTACTCCCCTCTAGATGTCGCTGCACATAGGAACGTCACATCGCGACATATTTATGGGCAAAAAAGGCTTTTTCTCAAGAAACGGAATGGCTTTTAAATGACTCAGTGAATTTGCACGCGATTTCGAGAAATTTGTATGCAGATTTAAGAAGAAAGATGTTCGAAAGCGATGTGTTTGCGTGGGCGAAGACAAATTTGTTTTTTCTCGAGGCGAAGACAAGGGGAGAACTCCCAGTACTTTGTAGTTTATGTATTGTTAAGTTAACTTACTACATTTATTTGGATAAAAATAAATTTCCGTTGGCTTAGACACTGTAAAAATTTGTTTGTAATTTAGAGATATGTATTTGCCCACACAAGCTAAGGATCCACATATCTAACTATGATATCAAAGGCATCGGTGATTGGTTGCCAACCGCAAAACGTAGCTTTTTACCTACAATAATAGTGGCTCTCTTATGATATATCTCTCTATAGCTCTCTTATAATATACTATGAACGAAATAAACACGAAAAAAATATATGTAAAAACCATGTCAATAAAAAAGGGTGTTTTTGCAGTATAGGTAATATAGCCAACCTGTACCTACTATATAAATATTAATGCTGTAGGCTTAGAATAACAACCAAACTTTATGGATAATAGGCTCTGAGAAGTTTCATTCACCGTCTTTTCTCCTCAAGGGAAAAACCATTTCAAAACAGTGATTCACAAAAAATCCCAGTAACACACATGTTTCGATTTAAATATTGAATGCTTATGAAATCGAGTTTCATAATTTTTGCATTTTATTTATTTTACAAATCGTTTGTTACCCCGTTTGTGGGTTCTGACAACTTGCTGAAAATGCACACCAATGTTGCACACACGCGCACACAAATAACTACAAAAAATAAATAATAAAAAACTTTCAGAGCATTATCACGGATGATTCCGTTAATGGTAGTATGACGATAAACCATGTGTTTACTTACTTACTAATTCAAAGTGGAAGTAAAATTATTTTTTTCGTCATAGGAACCTCCTGAATGAATATCTCCTGAAACTAACAGATACAAATTAAGTCAGTACCAGGGTAAGGTACTCTTTATCAGCTACTTTCTAAGTTTTATAGTTAAGTAATTTTTTTGTTATAATGCGTCCTTTCAAAGTGGATTAGTTTTATTAAAACAGTTTAACCAGCTGAAGCAAGAGCATATCCAAAAGTGACGAAGACGGAGGGAGACAAAAGTGGGAGCGAGCCAGGCGGCCCCCCATAAATATCACCCGTCTGAGACATTGTCAACCGGCCACCCTAATTTACTGCTTGTAATTAGGAGTTTGCACTTTGCCAAAACGATTTGTATCGATCGCTTCAACAAACTTCTTTTTCTTTTCTACCTAATCCTCCAAATAAATCTTTTAGTAACCCTTTGAAAACATTACGGACGGTCTATATCGAATATAAAGTAAAACAGATCAGAACAGAGATAAAAAGAAATAAAAAGTTACGAAGGCAACTTTTTTGACAATATTAAATTTTACTAAGTAGTTCTGTGAGAAATAATTTACTATAATTACTAGCACTGCTATCTGTAAGTGAACCTTGGAACTAATTTGAAAGTTACAGCACGGCATGTTGTGTATTTTAGCATATAGTGTACAGATGGCACTATATCGAAAACAAATTTCCGTAATTTAGTAAGATAAACATTCAATGCTAAATGAACCTAAAAAAGGAAATAATAGATTTATATTATAAAACTCTCTAGAGAAACATCTTTTTTTCGATCTGACATTTATAACATGACACGAATGATAGTCTTCACCGTCTACGTACGATATTGACACTAAATACCTGATTTCCCGCGCGATTTGATGTTTTGGTTGTTATGTTGATTTACTATAACTGTTCCTCGTTTTACTTGTAGGATTTTAAATTAATTTGGTAACTTTGAACAACATTTATGATTTTGGAGAATAATCACTGTTTAATGTGTTGTATGTATTTGTTTTGTTTTACTCAATAAATTGTTGACACAGTTTGAAATAGATGTTTACACAGGCACGGCACAGGAGTTTGTGATGCAATGGATCCTTATGAAATTGAGTTTATAGGAGAAAATAGGATAGTCAGTATAATTCCAAACTTTACCTACGACAAAATTTATCTGATATGTGGGGAATTTGGACCGTTTCGTGCTGGTTTACCCATGAATGTGCCGCTGTGGCTGGCCGTAACGTTGAAACAGAAACAAAAATGTAGGATTGTGCCCCCAGACTGGATGGATATGGATGTGTTAGAAAATATCAAAGAAGCGGAAAAGCAATCTAGGTATCTTTCAAAATTACTACTTATACATCTAAGTGTGATTATTTTCATGCCTGTTAAGGCTAACAGGCAAATTTTGTGTAGATCATTTTAATGTACTACATTGAATAATAAACCAATATTCATGCAACCCCAAAATGTTCCTAGAATCATAATTATCATGTATTTAAATTGTTGTTTTGTGTGTATGTTTTCAGTGTTATTACTGCCATATTTTTCAAGAATATTCAACCAATAGTTTAAACCAATCAATACTTATCAATTAATCAACCTTTCTCCAATTCCAGGTTCTTTACCAAAATGCCCAATGAACACTTTATGGTTGAAGCTAAATTAATTCTCGGGTCAGCTTCTGAAGACATTCCCCGAGCAGCAGACATAAAAACTATAATCAAAGACATTTGGGATATCCGTATGTCCAAGCTGCGGACGTCCATGGATGCTCTGATGAAGTCCGGTGGACATTACGGTAGGCTGGATCATTTAACGATGATGGAAATAAATTCCATTAAGCCCTTGCTGCCTGCTGCTATGGATGAACTATATAGGATGAAAATGGTAAACATTGTAATTATCGATTATTGTCTGAATAAGTTTCGTATAAAAATCCTTACTAATATTATAGCAAAAGTAAGTCTGTCTACATTATGGTATGTTATGGGGACTCACAGTATGTTTTTGTCCCGATATTTCGACCCAGTCACATGGACCATGATCATAAGTACACCGTGATCTAAAACATTATTGTGAGTACCCTTAACATAGCATATTTAAACAGTCTATTTCTGCTTTAACCACTGTACCAATTTTAATGAAAAAAAATTGTGAACGAGTACTACTATATATTTCTAAAAATGCTTGACACTGGTTATGAAAGTTTGAATTAGGGGATGTAAAGTATTTCAGGTGAGTGTAATTTCGGGAATTCAATAGAGCAGAATTCTTTGCTTAATATGAATGAGGTTCAAGTGTGTGAAATGAGAAAGTGGCTCCAATCCTTGATAACTGGCTTGTCTTTATAGGTTTACTGATACTTATATCACTTTTATTTGCAAATGTCATAATAATATTATTTATAAGTAACTATGTGGGTATAATGACAAAAAATCTGTTTTGTGCTGTAATGTCAACTTGTAGTATCACTTTAACCGACATTATCAGACAATAATGTTTGGATTTTTTTAAACTTGACTATGATGCCACCTGATGGTACGTGGTGAAAAAGTCTTTAATGTTAAAGTGCACTCATAAAGTAGAAGCATATTCACCTTTGACTTGAAGACATTTACATTTTAAGCAAACAGGAACACACACGGGCTACTTATAAATTAATAGTCCATAACATTTTATTATTATAGCAATCATTATTGATATTAGATAGGTGTTTAAATTAAGACATTCCAGATCTGTAATTATTTTAATTACTTAAATAATAAACCAAGCGTGATTTTTTTTTTAAATAATCTCTGTTAATGTTCATTTCCAGATGACCAAGAAATCTACACCAGCAACTCTGAATACCTCTACATTCAGCCAGTCAGGAAATTCACAAAATACATAAAACATCTGGGAAGCCAAGTTCGAGGTTTAAATTTTGTAACATAATTTTAGGTCAAGGAAAATGTAACAATTAGAGATGTGCCGACTAGGACTCTGCCCGATGAGCCAATTGATTGGTCAATTGTAAAGAGGCGGACTACTGATAAATGGTATTTTATAAGATCTCCCATTTGATACCCTAGACATAGTATTATTGAGATAAATAAATGAACATTTGGGTAAGAATATCCTCTTTATGTAAAAGAAGAACAAAAAGAGACCATAATAGTAAAAAGCTTGTCATGAAAACAATTTTGAATGGAATCCTGTTGAAAAAGACTCATTAAATTTATAATATGAATAAATATGAATGGATGTTTAACTGAATAAGGTCGATAACTAATGGATTCCTGAAATAATTCCACAGAGTTAATTTGAATTTTGCATTAAACTACATCAAGTTTGTATGAAACACTCATTATAACTAACATTGCAGTTAATTGCAGTTACTTGTAAATTTTTGGATTAACCATAACAATCATGTTTTTTAAATGTAATTATAAAACAAAACAATTATGGAATTGACTACTTTCTTGTCGACATTGCATAAAAGTCAATTTGACATCACTAACCATAAAAATTACAATTTCAGTGACGAGATGAGATGATTGTCTGTCTATTTAGTTACTGTCTATGTTTGATACCCATATTGCTAAGATAAGAAAAAGAAAATCAAACCCCTCCTTTTTTTAATTTGTGGGTCTCAGTTTGAAAATTTGTAGTCTACATACATATATAATCGTGAATAAACCATTTAAAATTATATATACAATATATTTGTTTTTTATTATACATTATATATCATTATATTACAGTTTTTACACAGATTGTCAGAAAGCATAGTTATATTATTATCACAGTCAGGTTTTTTGTTTTATAATTATATTCCTTGTTAATATTTTTATTTTATAATCAGGGTTACATATTTTAAAATGTAAATTAGCTATTTTAATTCAAATATTAAGTATAAGTACAAAGTAAGAGACTTAATCGGCACATCTAGTTACAATTCATTGCAGGAGAGAGTATATATAAAATGTTATGCGTACAGGAAGAGATAGAGTTCTAACAACTCTTTATGTAACATTGTTCTTATTTTTCTTAAGAATATGTTTTTCTAATAAAATTCCTCTAATTTTACTTACTTTCTTGCAGTATTCGTAACAAGCTTGTGGCTTTTGATATGAGTTTCATTTGGGTGTTACATAACGTTAGTATGGGGATTGAAAAACAAATTTATATATACGTATTACGTGAGAGAAACAAGGGTTCGATATTTAAAAATTTCCATTATGTAAGAGTTGTACGGCCCCTGGTAAACTTAATTATAAATATTTCAAAAGATCTCAATACTGTTGATTAAAGTTTAAAAAGTTTTTGTTTGATTCAACAAAATAATATTCTAGAATGATATTTTTAAAGATCTAACACCATTTAATAAACAAGAATTTTATTATTTGAAACATGTTAATGAAACTTACCATAAAAAAAAATTATAGCCAATCTTATCACATGTTAACTCCACTAACCATAGAGTTTCTTTTGTTGCAGTTACATAGTAGTACAGAATTTATACAGAATTTGAATACTGTTTATACTAAGAAATGTTTTAAATAACCATTAAATCTTATTGCACCAGTAAGTTAACTAAGGCTAGCTGCATGGAAGATAATGATGGAAGCAGAGCAGAGAAAGGGTGTGGTATTATTAAAAATACTGAATAATATTGTTTTAGAATTTTAGGTGTTTTTGTTGTAAAATAAAACTGTTTTAGGGCACTAACTGCCCAACAGTGGTCTCATATATCTTCATTCATTTGTTGTATAAACACCAATTTAAAATAGGTAAAGGATTTTGCATTATATAAATATTGAAAAAAAATTTTAGAATTTTAGGTTTTTTTGGTAAAATGAAATTGTTTTGAGCGGTGTTTGAACACCTAACGGTGTTCTCATCTAACTTCGTTTATTTATTATATACAGATTAATTTAGAATAAATAGTTTATATGTGAAACATGTATATTGGTTGTCAGTTAGGTCATTTATTTTGTTTTATATTATAATTTGATTGTAATATAAATAACTGTTCACTTTAAGTACATACTTTTTCATACACCCATATTTTTTATTTTGTTAATTCTTCTAATATTATAAATGCAAAAGTTTATGAGAATGGATGGGTGTTTATTACTCCGCCTTTCAAAAACTACTAAAAGGATTTGAATGAAATTTGACACAGGGTCAACGATTTTTAGTCTGAAATAACACAGGCTACTTTTTATCAATCACGCGGGTACACCTTAGTTTAGTATAAAGCGTTCTATTGTAGTCACTTCTAGTATTTTACCTTACTAACTATTCAATTGGCTTCAAATCATTAATGGCCAATTTTTTTATTTTTTTTTTTACATACTATAAATGTGTGCTTGACCACGATCGTGTCTGACAGTAAATGATACGTTCTTAGATGTTAAAATTACTTGCTCAGGTCTCTTTATGACTGGTGGCCTAGACGATACTCCACCACGCTGCACCATTGCGAATTGGTAACTAAAACAGTAAGCGGTCAGACTGTAGACCGAATTATTTATACCGCTCAAAAATCGTCAACAATTCTTCATTGTTATTCACTACCGGTCACCTATCCATTTCGGAGTTTGTTGAGAAGTACGCAACGAAGAAACTGTGATTAAAAGTTTCTTTGAAATTAACTTTCAATTATTACAATGAAATTTAAAGTTAGCTTATGTTGTAAAATACGGATTAAAACTACATTTACATCAGCAGTACTATTTATAACCAACAATGCAATATGTGTGTCACTAGAACAATTTGTGCATAATTCCCGCCAGATTGGAGCACGCTATCAGGATCGCAAATCAATTATTTAATTACTCTCCTATTAATTATCAAGAGAATTTACTTAAGATAATAAACCATGGATGTCATAATATTTATGCTGATAATGTGTTACTAATTGCGTTTTACACACATTCTCACAGGAGATCCTAGCACACTAATTTTAGATATTGTTTGAAGATTGCGTCTCGAAAATAAAATAGAAAGTACGATATTGTAGGTGTGAACAATATCAAATTTTAACTTTGAAAGATTCGTGAATTTCTGAATACATGATTATTATAACCGGTTGAGCCACGTTATATGGTCAGATTCGCCTGACTAGTTTTGGACTTGTTCGAGCTCCTTCTTCAGGAGCCGTCCGCGTCGACAGCGCGCTTGCCAACTTAAATTTCAAAATTCCGCTAAGCTCGTCAGTTTTGCCGTCAAAAATTGTTAACTGTTGAGGAGTTCCCTGTCTGGAGCCAATCCTGAACGTAATATCAAGCCAAGCTTGTGATAAAATTGCATTGTCATCAGGATGGAAGGTTTATGCAAAATTTCAGTTTCGTAGTGTAAGAGGAAGTGACTCTAATTAAGCTCGCAAGAATTGACCCGTAACAGACAAATATACAAATACTAGCTTTTGCCCGCGGCTTAGCTCGCGTTAAGCTATATGCACGTAAAGTCTCAGCCCGATCGGTTTAAAATTGACAAAGTTTCATACAAACTTTCATCCCCTATTTTATTCCCTTGGGGGTAGAATTTACCAAAATCCTTTCTTAGCGGATGCTTACGTCATAACATCTACCTGTATGCCAAATTTCAGCCCGATCCGTTCAGTGGTTTGGGCTGTGCGTCGATAGATCATTATGTCAGTCAGTCAGCTTTGAGTTTTATATATATTTAGATATGTATGTTTGTCAGTTGCCTGATCACGATAGTACAAGCTTAGGGTTTAGTTTGGGGTGAGTGAGTGAGTTGTCCTGATATATTTATTTATTACAGTAATTGTATTATTTTTCATATACTTCTATCAATATACTAATTTTCGGATCAGCCAATCGAATCCTACATTATTCCCGATGAACTTAAGATATAAGATATTTTCAAAAACGTTAGGGGTCCGTCTGAAATCCTCCATAACGTAACCATATGTGTCATAAAATGCTTAAAAAAAACTTATACCGCGTACGCTGTGGAAATTATTGACAATAGATCAAAGTGATGTACTAGTTTTATAGAGGACATCAATATATACTAATAACTTCGCGACACCATATGTCTAACTGTTACAGTTATGTCACAATAACTACTTTTATCCGAAGCTAAGCAAGGGCAATTTGTAGTCTCATAATACATATGTAACACCGTACCTGAAAGTGATATAGTTATATCAAAACCAGGTAAAACCGTTAAATCTGCTATGTTAAAACTAATCAAATATCTGCTGATAATATAACTGTGACGTAGACCGATTGATTACAACCGTAGAACAAACAGTTATCTTCTATCTGGTATTGGTTATCTTACGTAAAATTTCATGTTACTTATAACTTTATAAATTAAATCTGTGCCAGGATATAATGTGTCTTAGGAAGTTGCTAACACAAGACAAGAAAAGAAACGTTTGTTTTTTATTTTAATATCTTTTTCAGAGTGTTAAACTCGATCGATTCGAATCGATTTCGAATTATTCGAATCGATCGATATCGAAATATTTAAAAAGCAAATTAAATTCCGTCTCATAGAAAAGTTGTACTATAGTATCAATGAATATATTAATAACAGAGATGCTTGGAAGTAATACACTTTCGCAGCCGGTTCCACCTAACTTTGTACTTAATAATTTATGTATTATTGAAAAGATGAGCTGAGGAGTTTCTTTCGCCACTTCTTCTCCTCATTAATATGAAAAATTTCCGAGACGGTTCTTCTTAAAATTATCTTCATAAATGTATTAAAAATATTTTTTTAATTTAAAGAATTTATTTCTCAAAAGAATAACATTATTCACTTAAAGAGAAACAACATTTCATACATATTTGCATGAAATAAGTTATTTGGCTTTATGATTTTTTCATGAACTCAACCCATAATTATCACACAACTTTAAAAATAAGGTTTATTTTAATCTAAAAATACAAGTTTTAATTATAGAGCCGTAATATGAAGAAACATAAAAAAATAAGTGTATTGCTATCCGTTAAGGAGTCTGCCAGGAGCCAATCCTGGACGTAGTATCAGGTCATGCTTGTCATAAAAATGCATTGTCCTCGGAACTGGAGCAGTATGCAAAATTCCAGCTCCGTAGTGTAAGAGGAAGTGGGTCTAATTAAGCTTGCTAGATTTGATCTGAACAAACAAATATACAAACATACTAATATACAAACATACACTGCAAGTCAAATAAAAGTTTGTAATAATAAATAAATATTTAAGGGGGCTCCTATGCAACAGATATGTTTTTGCCGTTTTTATAGATAAAGAGTGATCATAACATGTAGGCTTTGTTTTATTCTAGATCTATCTATCTCTGTGCAAAAATTCATCCAGATCGGTTCAGTATTTTTGCGCGAATGAGTGACAAACATACATTCAAACTTTCACATTCATTACATTAGTCGAAGTCGTTCTTTGGATGGCGAGTAAGTCGCCGGTCCCGGTTGTATACAGATATTTGTCGTTAAGCTATGTCGGAGGTCATCGAGCGGCGTAATTCTTCCGCCACTTGGGTTTTGAACCCCTCCAATCCGTATTGGAGCACCGTAGGGTGTGCTGTAGGCCCGGTGAGTATGAGCAGAAACCTGTGCTCAGTAGTGGGCTACAAATGGGTTAACGCTATGGAGTCCGACTGGCACTTGACCGTTAAATTACCTGCTTACTGCGGTTGGTGGCGTTGTTGGAGCGTCCCTGCCGGAGCACGTCGCGGTGGCGCGCGATCAGCTCCAACACGGTCCTCTTCTCCAGTTCCGTGAAGTTCTTGGAGCGCTCCTTGTGACCCCGGCGCGCGCGGAACGCGCTGGCGCCGCTCCTCGTCGACATGTCACCCTGCCGATGTGTTTTACGTTCATGTTTGCCTGGTACATGATGGCGGGGCGCATCTGTTTTAAGGGGGTGTTACGAAGAAGTGGAGGGGGGAAAATTTGATAGATAAACATAGATTGATATATATTTTTTCCAACATTTGAAGTTCTAATTTTAAAACCACTAATGTAAATATTTTTCACCAGTATTGAAATGAAATGAAAATTGTTTATTTCGTCGTAGAAGCCGAAATCTCACTTAAAAGTCAAAATTTTACAATACAAAGTCCCTACATAACTTAGTAAACCAAATTATTAACAAAGTAAATGAATAATTAAAGAAATTCTTTTGATAAAGTCTAAAGTGTGTGTGTTTAGCGTCGTAACAGGCGCACAGAAGTCAGCTGCTCGTTGGTAGAGAGAGTGGAAGAAAAATTATCTTTCTGTGAAGCTCGTCTGGCTAGCGCCCTCTTACTTCAGTCTGCCGCCAA
Organism: Asbolis capucinus; assembly: GCA_018249125.1. Classification (NCBI taxonomy): domain Eukaryota; kingdom Metazoa; phylum Arthropoda; class Insecta; order Lepidoptera; family Hesperiidae; genus Asbolis; species Asbolis capucinus. The sequence goes on from DWJZ01002629.1 coordinate 18,444, forward strand.
ACAATTCGTCATTCTCCAGCTGGGTCTTGAGTGCGCGTTCCCTTCTTTTCCACCCGTCTTTTAGTCATGCTTCCCATTCTTTTCCTATCACCTGTCTGTATCAGGAGCTTCACCGTTTTAGGAGAAGTGGAATGTCGTTGGTGTGTGTGATGTCTCGAGCGTGAGGTTCTATAACTTCCTGGCAGTCAGCACGTCAGTAACAATCCAGCCTGGTATTGTTAATGACCATGGGGACTTACAATCAGGTGCCCCATCAGCTATTTTATCTGCTCATCACGTAAAAAGCACCTGATGTAGTGGCGATTTAGTACTTTGACGGAAAGTCAAAGTCAAAACATTATATTTCATCACAGGAACATCGAGCTCATTTAATTGTCCCAGAAAATAACCCAAGTATCAGAACAACACGAACCAGTAATTTGTGCCCTCTAAAGCACGGATGCAAGCCATGTAATCATATAACGGCGCCTCAAGTTTTTGCTCAATTCGGCTGAACACTCAGGCCCGAAGCAAGCCACCGGGCCACTAACTT